>VDFB02140036.1:0-35802 GCA_007258455.2 Sequoia sempervirens | reverse complement strand
ATGTTAAGTCATCATTTCTAAATGGTGAATTGGAGGAAGAAGTGTACATGGAAAAACCTGAAGGGTTTCAATTATCTAACAAACTAGACATGGTTTGTAAGTTAAAGAAGGTGTTGTATGGACTAAAGCAAGATCCTAGAGCTTGGTATGCAAGATTGGATAGATACCTAAAAAGGAAAGGATTCAACAAAGGCTCTACTGAAAAAAATCTCTACTTCAAAGTGCAAGGTAACAAAATGTTGATAGTAGTTGTATATGTTGATGATATCATTTTTGGTGGAAATGAAGGCATGTGTAAGAAGTTTTTTGAAGAGATGCAAAAATAATTTGAGATGTACATGATTGGTAAATTGAATTTCTTCCTTGGTCTACAAGTGAATCAAATTAATAAAGGGATATTCATTTCACAATCTAAGTATGTAAAATAGTTGTTGAAGAAGTTTGGGATAGATGATTCCAAACCAGTTAGTACTCCTATGGTAACTAGATGTAAACTAAGCAAAGATGACGAATCTTCTAAAATAGATCAGAGAAAATATAGATCTATAATTGGTGGAATGTTGTATCTTACTGCCATCAAACTGGATATTATTCATGCAGTATGTCTAGCTGTCAAATTTCAAGCAGAACCTAAAGAGGCACATGTTATGACTATAAAGAGGATATTTAGATATCTTAAAGTTACACTAGATTATGGCTTATGGCATCCTAAGGGTGTTGATTTCACCTTGAGTGCTTATACCGATGCAGATTGGGTTAGTTGTGTGGATGAACAGAAGAGTACCAATGGAGGTTCTTTCTTTCTTGGCAAAAGATCAGTTTCTTGGTTGAGTAAGAAGCGAGAATTGGTTTCTCTATCCACTACAGAGGTAGAATATATTGCTCTAGCATCTAGCTACACACAAATTTTGTGGATGAAGCAAACTCCAAAAGACATTGGAGTTATATGTGATAAGCCCATTCCTATTTTCTATGACAACACGAGTGCTATAAATATTTCAAAGAATCCAGCTATGCATTCCAGAACAAAACACATATCTATCAAATATCATTTCTTGAGAGAAAAGGTGCATGAGAATGAAGTCATACTAGAGTATGTGACAACAAAGGAACAAATTGTAGATACATTTACTAAGGATCTTCCAAAGGATACCTTTGAGAATATTAGGGAGAGGTTCAGGGTCATTATCCCTCAAAACTACGTGCACATGAAGGTGCATCAGTCTAGTGGATTCACATATTCTTCATCTATATAGAATGATAAATTGGTCTACTTCGTAGGGGGAGTAGAAAAGGTTTTCATTGTTGCAGTATCAGTGCACTCCTAAGGGAGAGTGATCAAAGTTGTTGATCTTTTCCATTGATGTCAAAGGGGGAGAGAAAGTCATTTGGAAAATAGTTGCAGAGGAAGAGAAGATGTTCTCCTAGAATATTGTGAAGGATGTTTTATTTGATGGTTTTTCACATCATGTGCCTCCATCAATGACAAAGGGAGAGATTGTTGCAAGTATGAGTTAGTTTGGTGGTGCTGTCATTAATGTTGTCATTAGCCTCAACATAGTTTAGTATGTTGTAGATTGTACATGTATAGTTGAGATGTTGTGAGTACATGGAGCTATCTTTATGATGTAGATGTGTTGAATTGGTGTGTTTCAAGTGTTTTTTGAAAATTAATAAAGTAGATAAGTCAGAGTGATGAATGTGTTCAAAATGTGCTTTAGTATGTGCTCTACATTTCTCTTGTGTTGATCCTATGTTTGTGTGGATTTGAAGGTTTGATAATGATGGTCTAGTGGTGATACTCCTAAGTTTTAGCTTCTGATGTGATGGTACATAAAAGTTATGTTCATCATTGTATGGACTGTTCTAGTAGAGTTGGTCTTTTTTGGACTAGGAGAAATGTTTCTGCTCTGCTATCCTCTGCTATTTTGTTTCAGATCTTGCAGATTTGGGATACGTCTTGTGAAGGTGTTCTTTGTGTTCTAGCAAAGAAGGTTAAGGTTTGGTGGTCGAGAAGTCATGTTTCAATGTTTTTGTGTGTGTTTGCATAGTCCAAATGGATTGACATAAGGTGTTTAATGTTTGAAGAGTATTTTACTTGTTACAAATGTATCCAAAGGAATCTGAGATGTGTTCTCATGCATAAAGAAGCGTGTTGTGGTATCCATGTGTCATTTTCTTGATGGGAAGAGTGTACATCAATGTTCATTTGTGTTACCATTAGGTTTGGCTGACTTGGTGCTTACACTTCATTCGAAGAATAAATTTTAATTAAGGAAGCATATGGTTGATTTGAGACATTTTATTTTTTGGTCTTGGTTAAGTTTTTTGTTTCATCCATTCTCATTCCTTTCCACCACGAGAATTTTGAGTTGATAACCTAATTTGAATTTATGAAATGAAGGTTTTGTGGCTGACCTTGGAGAAAGGTTCTATGGTTGAAGATGGTATAAATGTAAGTTGAATTGTGAAGAGTTGTATGACAATGTAATGTAAAGTGATGAAGTAAGCCAAAAATCATAAGAGTAGAATTATGTATGAGTGAGTTGAGGTAGTAGTTCTTCATTGTGTTGTATTCCTAAAGGTAGTGAGCTGAAGGTTTCTGCAATCCTTTATTCAATGATGCAAATGTGTGTTAATTGTTGTGGTGTATCTTTTGTTCTCTTTTGTATTTGTAGGTAGTGGACCTCCCTGCTGGACAGTGAGTCCTTTTTGTAGATAGTGAGCCTTTATATTTGGAGAGTGAATCTTATTCTGGGTAGTGATCCTTTGTATTCTATATTATAATCTCTTTAAATATTGAGTTAACCCTCACCATGGTTTTTCCCTCATTGAGTTTTCCATGTAAAAATATGGTGTTCATTGTGTTGATTTACTTTCTATTATTTGTGTTTCATGCTCATACTTAATAACAGAATAGTGTTACTATGAAATTGATAAGTGTTGAAGTTTTAAGTTTGAATTTTGTGACAACTAATTCACTCCACCTCTCCATTTTCCTGAACCTATTTAATAAAGTTCATTGTTGGAAAGCTGTACTTTAAAGAAAAATCAATAAAACTATCTCTATTGCAATTCTAAACCCTAGGTTTATTGCTTTGAAGGGAAGAAAAATGTAAATTCCACCATTCCATTGGTGAAACCTCATGAAACTTGGTGGAATGGATGGAATAAAGGTGTTTTCAAATGTGGGGGATGAATGCAACATGTGCTAGAGTGATGCCCTAGTTTTATATTTTTCATGTTTTAGGCTTTGAAACTACATAGGACTTAGGGTTTGGTGGAAATATCTTCAAAAAATATTTGAAGTGGTTTGAAATCTTAGGGAAGACTATATTTAACATGTTTGGATTTTTGGTATGAAGATTTGAAGCCTAGAGTGCAAGAACCATATTGCTAGCTAGCCAAACTATTTAATTAGGCATAGTTGAGACTAGGACAGTTGTATTTTGAGGTATTATTTCCAAAGAAACACTAAACCCTTTTATGATATTTTTTCAAGGAGAAAATAGGGTACTTTAATATGTGTTTGGTTTTGGGTGATCAGGTCTACCTAAGGAGAAATTCTATGTCAGATTGTTTTGGAGTTATACAAGGCCTAGTGGCAATTTGTGAAGGAAGTAACCCTTTTTGAAGTGTAAAGAATTTGGAAAATAGTTGTTTGAGTGAGTTTAAACCTTTGATACACCTATGTTGCATCATAAATTCCCTCATGTGAAATTGGATTTGGGTTTACAATAATCAAAATATGTTGTTGTCATACTTTTCCCTTAAGCCTAGGTAATTTAGTTAGGAAATAGAATGCCACATAAATGATTAAGGACCCATACCTAAAATTATATCAATTCTCCTTGGATTTCTTGGGGTTTTAAAATAATTTTTCACTCCTCAACTCACACAACTCAATATTTTTTCCTTTAACCATTTGGTAAGAGATGTGAATTGTGGTAACGATGGAAAATCCCTCTCTATTTGTGTAATAAAACTCATAGGAAATGCACATAGAATCATATAAAACCCTTGGATCAGTTATATCATTCACACTTAAGGTCATTTTATCAAAATTTGTCCCAATTATTTCTATAACCCTCTCATTTTTTATGGATTTCATCACCAAAACTAGTATGGTAAAACATAAAATATTAATAGGCCTAATTGAATATTTTGTTATTTGGTAGGGTTTATACAAGTAAATAAATTCATCATGGATATGGCTTAGAAAAAATATTACCTATTCATGATTTTCATAGAAATCAGGGATGTCCTTCCACAGATCTAACTCTTTTTCTACCACATTGGTGCACGAGCACCTAATCCACCAATTTCAAGATTCAACACTTGAAGGTTGTCAATATGGTAATCTATTTGCGTAAAGGGTACATAGGAATATTTTGAGTCTAATTATGCTAAATACCGTCTTTGGAGGTCCCATATTTTATGTAATAAGTTGGTGTTTGAGTCAGGCATCAAATAGATAAAAGTTGCTCAAAATGAAAAAAATGTTGTCAAGAAGAAAAGTTGTCAAAATGTAATTTTGAGAGAATTTGAAAGGTCAAGGTAGTTTAAAAGGTAGGTATAGGCATTGGGAAGTTGAAAAATTGAGGTGAAATATATTTAAAGGCCTCAAAAGGCTCGATGAAGGATTGATGAGCTTTGTATGGTGATTTCCTTGAATAAAACAACATTATTTTCTGCTAATTCATGGGTTTCCTGAGTTTTCCTCCTTCTATACAGACCATGCACACTCTCAAATGATTTGGAACCTTTTTTATGGTGTATACTTATGAATTAACTTTATTTTCAATTCATATTGGGAGTCTAATACTCAGATTAGGGGAAGATTTCATTTGTTTTCTATAGCAGACTGTAGTTGCAGAGTTAGGTGTTTGATTGCAAATTAACTGATGTAATGGCCATTCCTTCTACTATCCTACCCTATTACTTAGAGGAATGAAATTTCTATTGGTATGATAGGTTTTAATTTTGGTTTGGAAGGTAGTGGATTTGAGTTGTGAGAAAGGGAATGATGCCCTAGGGCTGACAAAGTTATTTTTCCATGTGAATTTGTGGTGTCAAGGTAGGGTTTTGATAAATAGCTGATGGAATTGTCTTTATGTGAGTAGTATGAGCTTTTGTAGGGTATAATAATGATAGCTAATGCATTAGTTGTGCTTTGTAATATTGGGTATATGGATTTTCAATAAAACCCTAGTGTTTTGTTTGAAAAAGGAGGGTTTCTTGGATTAGTGTTGTAAGGGCCTGAATCTGAGAAGCAATTGTGGATTTCGTGTTTTGACAAACAATTAGTGACTTTATATGAAGTTATGGTAAAAAAAGGAATTATGGAAGGTACTTCCTTTGAAAAATAGGGCTAATTTAGTAGCCTAAAATAGGGATGGTTTATTGGTTCTCTATAGTGTTGTGAAGAAATCACTTGAAACCTTTTTGGTTTGTGTTTTGGGGTCTATGGTTAATCTTTATTGATGTTTTATTGGCCATTGTATGACCTTATCCAAAAGATAAGTCGATTTTTTGTGTTTTGAGGGCTAGAAACCTCTTGGGTGTATTTTGGGAAATTTGGATGTTTTGTGGCCAAAGGAACTTTTCCTTGATTGACTTGGAATAGTTTGAGTCTGATTGTGAGTGTCAACCACCTTGCTTGCATCACACATTTGCAAACTTTGGTTTATATTTGGTATCATTGTTGGAAAGAGACACTGTACATGTTTTTTGGTGTTGTCATTGATGGCAACCCTTGTCAGCTAATAGATCCACATGTCATCATTTACTCATATCGACAGATAGATTGAAGATCAATGATTATCTGTTGAGTTAGAATAGAGCATTTGGTAGATTTATTTTCTTCAATTCATATGAAAAAATTTTGTTACTATTTTGTGTTGTGGACCTCAGGGAGTATTGTTCAATGCATAATCTATGTCATCTATAAATCTTAGTGCCTTGTATCAATTTGTGTGAAAGTTAGAAGGTCTGGTGCACTAATTTTTTAATTCATTAGTGTATGAAGGACAACTTGGTGAATATAGTGTGTTGCAGATAGTTGAGTTATTGTTTAAGTGTTTTTGTATTTGAGAATTTTGGTTTGGGTCCTCACTAAGTTTTGGCCAACTCTTGTGGATGTGCATTGAATATTATGGATGATTTGAGCTAACATTTTGTGAATATTTCTTATTTTGTTGAAGCCGACCTAAAGCAATTAAATCCTAAGTAGTGGATATATATAAGTGATGGATTGTATCATTTTGATTTATGCTAGATGTGAGTCAATGTATGATGCAAATGTTAGAAGGTTAGTAAATCGATTATGAACAATTTTAGCTTGTGCATTAAGGATTTTTGGTGTGAATTGAAGCAAAACAGAGCAAAAGAGAAAAATAAGTTAGAAGGTCCAAAATTCGATTGTTGAACCTAACCAAAAATATAATCAAGCACTATAGATGCTACTTTATCAATTCAAATCCTTGGAAGTATTCAAAAATTTTGTAAGGCAGTGAACCTTTTAGGTTTTGAGTAGTGAGCTCTAGACAATGTGCCTAAATGCAAGTGCATTCTCATTTTGTTAACTTTTTCTTTTGAGTATACTCATAAAAATATTGTGGATTGGCCTCCACTATGGTTTTTCCCCTAATAGGGTTTCCAATGAAAAAATTATTGTGTTATGGTGTTGTGGTTATTTTTCTTATGTGCATGCATTTTTATTTTGGTTGAATGTTATCAATACTTTAAGGATTAGATTAATAAAGTTAAAAACTACACAACACTGATTCACCCCCCCTCTCAGTGTTGCTTGATTCCAAAAATTTGTATCATATCCAAGTTCCTTAGAAGAAGTTCAAAAGCTTAGGGAAGATCTTGGAAAATGCTTCAATGGATCCAAGCAGTCTTCAACAACAAATTACGGTGGCCCTAGATGATCTTGATCAGGAAAAATATGAAGTCTAGGAATTACAAGAAAATCTCATGAATGTTGAGAGATTCATTGAGTAATTGAAAAAAAAAAAGTCCAGCAAGAAGAGAAGGGAAATCTATGATCAAATCAAGAAGGAAGACAACAAACACATTATATATGAACAACTGAGCCAAGCCCTGAAGGAAAAGATAGAAGAATGTGAAAATTTTGCAAGAGATAATGCAATCCTAAACCATGAGACAAAATATATTATGATGAGGATGACCAAGGAGATTAAAGATAAGAAGAAGAATGAAGAAAATATTGCTCAATCCTTGAAAGAAAAATCTAAAGAAAGCAACTAAATTATTGATGGATTCATTCAATTGGAACTTGAGTTGGAGCAAACCAAACACAATGAGGAAGAGCTTGCAAATGAGATTGATGACTTGAGAGATGAAATTGCTACAACAAATGAATTCAAGGATAAGTTCAAGATTAGCTCAACCAAGCTTGATGAACTCATTAAAAGCTAGAGGATTGATGTTGACAAGTGAGGTATAGGATATGAGAAAGGAGAACAACACTAGAAGCTATCTGGTAAGACAACCTAATTCTCAAAAGTTTAATGGTAACTATTATATTTTCAATAAATTTGGTCATATGGTGATCCAATGTAGAAGTAGAATGAATGCAAGTGGACCATCATTCTATGGTCAATGCTTTAATTGTAACAAGTATGGTCATAAGTCAAATGAATGTAGAAAAGTGATGAAAAACCTTTATAGAGATGTTAGATGTTATACATGCAATAGATTTGGCCATATTGCTAACTAGTGTGATCAAGAGAAAGTCAATGGAACAATTGGTTTCGACAAAGAAATGTGGTGTGCTACAATTGCAAAAAAACTAGTCATATTGCTAGATTTTGTAGAAGAGGTCTGGTAAATCAAAGAAGAAACATGTAGAAGGATGAAAAAGGAAAAGGGAAAGTCACTATAGATCAGATCAGGAAGTAGATGAAGAAGAAATGGGTGAAGAAGAGTCCCTCTACTGTAGGAAATGAGCCAGCACCAAAATTAGCTTTTGGTAATTCCTTTGAGAATTAGGTTAAAGCCTCTAGCCTAGGAGGAGTTGTCAACAAAATATTTCAAACCCTTGCTGGTAATCAACACCAAGAATTGGAGAGAGTATTTATGCAGAATTGAAGGTTCATAAAAGAGTTATCCTTTCCAATGTATGGAAATAGGGTATCCGGATGAGTTAGGGAAAAAAAATTTATTATGTCAAAAAGGTTAGGTGTGCGAATGATAAAGATCCATTTCTATATTTCATTTGTCACTTTGCATTTTTTGAAAAAGAAGTTTGAAGAGCTCTGAAGTGAACTTTGGTGAAATTTGGAAGAATTCAAGTGTGAAGGAGATTCAAAGTTCAAACCCTAATCTAAAAAAAAGGTGTTTATCAAGAAAACTTGTAAACTTGTGAATTTTTGAAAATGGTTACTCCATTGGTAGTTGAAGTCAAGGATAGACCCTATCTAAAATTCAAGTGGCATCCTTTCAAGTCTATTGAGACCAAGCCCTTAGGTGCATTTCCGTTTGTTCCATAGGACATTCTACATATTGAAGACATTAGGGCATATATTCATACTAATATTGAGGAGTTAGAGAGCTCATAGTTGCTGAATTTATATTCCAAAGACATTGTTGGAGAGGATTTTTGTGTTTAGCCCGAATTCGAAACCCTACAGGAGAAGAAATTCACATAGATTATGAAATTCCCTATGTTCGATGAAAATGAATGGGTCTAGTATATATTGATTCGAGTTCATGCTGAATTTATGTGATTGAATCAACCCTTCAAGATTACAAAAGAAGCTATAAGGGTTGTTACAGGTTTAAATTCCTCCATTGGATTGCCAGTTTTGAAGTCTATGAAAAATAAAAGTCACTGATGCAACTGGTTTGGTATTTGATAGAATAGCTATGAAAATTGATAATATCATTGATGTGGGTGTGAAATTTTCCTCAATGGTCATTGGTTACAAGATATACCACTCTATCCAAGAAAATTATGTATCTGGTACAACCATATATGCAACATATTTGATGTTAAAGGAGAATGCAGAGTATGATTTATGTAAATTGCTTTGAAGTCAACTTATGGAAAATATTGGTAAGATTAAGAAAGACAAGAAGGATACCTTCAAATATGGTAATTTGTTACTATGTTTGTTCTTTTATTTCATGAATGAAGTTTTGGGAGTTGGAAAATTGTTTTGGGAAAGAGGTAATAAGCTCGTAGTTGTTCATATTAGAGACATGTTATTCAGCCTTGGTGATTTGCAAGCCAGGAAAACTGCAATCTAGGGATATCTCAAGAAATTTCAAAATAAAATGCAAGCAAGGGAAACAATTCCTACTTCTATTGTGGAGAAGTATAAGGACACAATTTGTTTTATGGTGGACATTGATCAATGCTCGATGGAAGTGGCAGAACCTAGAACTGTCTAGATTATGCCAATGAGTTATGAAATTGAGGAGAGAATCTTGGAGCTATATGCACAACATCTATTGAGTAAGCCTTTGGATCCATTTGAAGAAAGGTTTGGAACATATGAAGAGACTAATATGAAAGTCCATGAGAAATTGAAGAAACCAATGATAGTCCAGATAGTAAGGAAAGAAGTAGAAGTCTTTGTAGAGAGCATGGGAATATCTAAAGAAGTTGTAAGAGAAGCCAGAAGGATGAGAGAACAAGCTAAAAGTGAAATAGGAAAATTTTTGTGGCTAAAACTGAATCTGCTAGTTTAGTAGCATCCTCTACCGAAGCTAGATCAACAAGGAGCTCAACACCCCTATCTAGTCATGAAAAGAAGTCTACCCCTACAAAAGCTCAAGTTAAGGAATTTGGTAAAAGGAAGAAGGATAAGAGCACAAGAGTGTATACAACTATTTTAGAAAATGAAGAGACTAAATTTGATGAGGAAATTAGAGAAATAAAGCATATGGGCACCCAAGCTGCAACAACAATCACTAAGGACAAGCCCTTCAGTGAAGAGGAGAAAGCAAAGAAGAAGATGAAACCTGAAAAACTAGGTATGTCTCTAGAGGAAGTTGAGTGAGGTATAATTAAAGATGGAAATATTAAGCCCCTATGTGAAGTGTATGGTACCTTTGATACTTATGGTCAAAGAGTCCTTGAGTAGGCTACAATACAATATTTGAACAATTTCAATATGAATCTTGTTGATATAATGGCACAGTTTCCTAAGGAATTGTATGAAATTTTGTAGATGAGGAGAGTTAGTTCCAGAATTGAAAAAGAGTAGTTGGGTATGTGCAGGATCATGATGGGCCAAAAAGTGGCAATATTATGGGTAATTGTAGGGAATGTGGCTGATGACTTTCTTTTTACCTAAAATTGATGAAATAAAAAGGGTTTTTAGAGGAGATTCTTAGCTTTCCACCAATATAAATTAAACTTTAATTTGAATTTAATAAATAATAATTATTTATTTTCTATTAGAATTATGACTAAAGTCCTGATCGATAGGCTAATTGAAAAACATCTATAACTTTCAAATGATATCACATTTTTTGAACCTAAAACATGTGTCACATTCTATGCTTCACATACTATAGGATTAAAAAAAAAAATTAAATTTCATGAATTTTTGACCAAGTTAGGTGGTCGGACATACGAAGTTTTATATTTTTAAAAAGTTGTAATAAAAATTCATAATTAATTATTTACTTGGAAAAATTATAAAAATATGCATCACATCTAGACATGAGTCCTCTACTTATATATAAAATATTATAAAAAAATATTATCATTTTATTATGGTTAGGGTGGTTAGACAGACACCTACTTATTTTTTCCCTAAAATTTAAGTACTATTGCATTGAAATTTCAAATTTTTACGAAATAGATTTTATTTATTTTTAAATAAACCTAGTAGTTTAGAAACTATATTCAATTTTCTATAGATTCTATTCTTACATATTTTTGAAATAATATAGATAACTTATTCAAATTTTTACATCAAGTTGCCTAACACTGAATTTTTCTGAATTTTTTGCCACTTAAGGGCCTATTTTTTCCATGATGATCCTGCACATACCCAGTTGAGAGAATGGATTCTTGAAAATCTAAGTCTAGTAATGTCTATTGAAGAAATGAATTCAATCATAAAAGAAGACAAAAGAGAATTCAAAAGAAAAACAAGAATAAACAAGCTTATGATGGGTAGGACTAAAGAAGTAGAAAAAGAAACTGAAATCATTTTGAAGGAAGTTCTATTAGAGAAAAAAATTGATGTTGTTTATGAAGAAGAGCATGTGGAAGACATTTCATCTGGTCTAGTAAATGAAGAGATTATAGTTGAGGAAACTCATAATCCTCCTGATGTGAATGATATAGAAGAACATATGGAGATTGAAGCTCCTAAAATTGTGTTAGTTGAACAAAAGGAGATATCAGTTGAAGAAGTTGAAGCTCCAAATGAAAAGCAAAAATCTATGGCTATGGAAAGAGTAGTTAAGGAAAAAAATGTTGAAGTTAAAGAAGGTCTAGTGGAAGCAAGAGACACTACAAAGGCAGTGTAGAAGTTTCTAGAAGAGAAAAAGGAAGAATTTGATCTTGAGTTGGGAGATGCCCCCATTCATTTGTCTACTTTTTCCCCAATTTAGAAAATGAAAGCTGCATCATTTGCACAGGCTAAGGCTAGGGAAGAAATTATAAAGTCTCACATTGAGGATAGTGAGTTATTGAATCTTGCATCTGACATTCTGGAGAAGATCATGCCTACTCATGTTAAGGATCCATCTAGTTCTTCCTCTAATGAGCTGAAGAAGCTTATAAATTATGTAAGTACTCATTTTGAGTTACTTGAGAAGTCAACTTTGGTCAAAATTTAGAAGGAATTTGATTCCAAAAAGATTAGTAGGTTGAAAGGAATGATAGCTAATGATAAATCTATGTTAGCTACCTATGTGAAAAATGTTCAAAGTGCATTATCAGAAGGTGGAAGGATTTATAAGTCATGTTTTTCTTTGTCAAAACTTACTGAGGAAAATGAGAAGAAGGTTAAGGATCATGAGAAAGAGTTAGCTGCTATTTCTAATGCTTCTGATCCTTTAATTGTTTTTTTTTGGAGAGCAAGAAGGTCAAGTTATATCCTTGACAAAATAAAGAGCTTGAAGCATGATAATGACAAAGATGTGGAAAGAGCTAGTGAATTTAGAGGCCTAATTGGTCCAAAGATGGAGACCATGTTGAATGATTTGAAGGAAGCATAAGATGCTATGGTGGTCAGTGATCCAATAAAACTTGAATATGAAGCAATGAAATATTATTTAATCTGTGGTCACATAACTATTTTGGAAAGTCTCAAGAAGTGTTGGGACACAAGCTTGAACCTGTTAAAGACCAATTTTGTAGATATCTTAAAGTTTGTGTAAGTTGCTTGAAACAAAGTTTGTACATATGCAGTTTGAAGTTTTTGTTTGTTTATAGGATATTTTGTATGTGGATTCCCCATTTTCACCATTGATGTCAAAGGGGGGAGTAGAATGGTGAAAAATATATATTCATCTAAGGGGGAGTTGTAGTTTTGAGTTGTGGATGAAGATATTTTTGGAGTTTTGGTTGGCAGTGTATTTTTGTTGGTACTAATCCAACACTTAGTCATTTTTCACTAAGTGTTTCCATCAATGCCAAAGGGGGAGATTGTTGGAAAGAGCCTCTACACATGTTTTTTGGTGTTTTCATTGATGGAAAACTTTGTTAGCTAGTAGATCCACACATTGTCATTTACTCATACTGGTAGACAAATTGAAGATCAATGATTATCTTTTAAGTTAGAGCAGAGCATCCGATAGATTTGTGTTCTTCGATTCATATGAATTTTTTTTTCTTATTATTCTATGTTCTGGATCTTAGGGAGTATTTTTTGATGCATAATCTATGTTATTTGTAAATCTTGGTGCCTCGTATCAATTTGGGTGAAAGTTAGAAGGTCTGATGAACTAATTTTCTAATTCATTAGTGTATGAAGGGCGACTTGGTGAATATAGTGTGTCATGGATAGTTAATGAGTTATTGTTAAGTATTTTTGTATTTGAGAATTTTGGTTTGGGTCCTCACTAAGTTGTGTTTGACTCTTGTGGATGTGCATTGAATATTATGGATGATTTGAGCCATAGTTTGTGAATATTTCTTATTTTGTTGAAGTCGACCTAAAGCAATTAAATCCTAAGTAGCAGATATATATAAGTGATTGATTGTATCATTTTTATGCATGTTCAATGTGAGTTGATGTATTATTCAAATTTTAGAAGGTCAATAGAGTGATTATGCATATTTTAAATTGTGCATTAAGGATTTTTGGTGCGAATTGAAGCAAAATAGAGTAGAAGAGCATAATAAGTCAAAAGGTCCAGAAATCGATTGTTGACCCTAACCAGAATTGTAATCAGGCATTTGTAGATGCTACTTTATTAGTTCAAATCCTTGGAATTATTCCAAAATTTTGTAAGGAAGTGAGCCTTTCAGTTTTTGAGTAGTGAGATCTAGGTAGTGTACTTGAATGCAAGTGCATTCTCATTTTGTAAACATGTATGTGTAGGATCATGATGCGAAAAAAAATGGCAATATGATGGGTATGTGGATGATGACTTTTTTTTTACCCAAAATTGATGAAATGAAAAGGTTTCTTAAATGATCTTCTTAGCTTTCCACCAATATAAATGTAAGAGTAAATGGTGACTCCCCAAAACTCCCAAGATTAGTTGTGACCAAAACCACTTCCACAAGAGAGAATGGCAAGAAATCTTGCTTCACAATGCAAGATTGATTAATGGATGAATTGCTTCATAGATGCAAGAGTTGTGCTAGTTTGCAAGTTTTCCAATTTTCCTTGGCATCGGGTCTATTGTTTCTTTATCTTGATTCCACCTTGAGTCAATCAGTGACTCTTATATAGTTTTAGTAGCAAACAGAAGTATCTTTCCTTGCTTGCCACATTCAGGATCTAGTGTTACTCTACAGTGTACTTCTAGTGTTTCTTCTTATAGCAGGTTATCTCTTATGGGGGGGTCATATGATCTCTCTTATGGATAGAGATTGATTGGATTTATGATGGATATAATTATTGTATTTCATCTCTCTTTTGAGGGGGATTTTTTCCCATGAGGTGTTCTCCCTTTCCTCACTTGTGAGAGATTGCATTGTTTGTACATGGGTACCTAACATGGCCTAATAGTCGGGACCCATCTTGCATTGTTTGCATTTGTGTACATTTTCCCTAAGTTTCACTTAAGGGGGGATGTTAGTGTAATTAAATGTGTTGTACCTTGTCCTAGGTCATGATTACACCTTAGTTAAATTTACTTAGGGACCACATAGGAAGTTGTTGGAAATTTTCCACTTTTGGTGGACTTGACATGTCATTACTTTATAACTTCCACCTTTTGTGGACACATCATGTGATTATCTCTCCATCTTAGGTGGGGTGATAACTTTTCATAGTTGTCTCATGTCATAATATTGTGACACTTGTCATAATCTTTTTCCCTTCTATGTTCTCACCTTGGCTATATAACCAAGGGGTCTCCTATGTACTTTTGTACCATTCCATCATATTTGCATTATTGGCAAAATACAGTTTATTCTTGTCATCTTGTTTCTATCTATCTTATGCTTGTGCTTTCTATTAGGCCTCTAGATCTTGGATGGTTACCTTCATAGCCAATTCTTACAATAAATTATGCTTTACTTTGAATTTCATAAGTAATTATTATTCATTTTCTATTAAAATTATGACTAAAGACCCAATTGATAGATTGATTGAAAAAAAGCTATAGCTTTCAAACAGTATCACATTTTTTGAATCCAAAACATGCGTACATTCTATGCTTCACATGCTATAGGGTTAAAAAAAGAAAAAATGAATTTCATGAAGTTTTGACCAAGTTAAGGTGGTTAGACATACAAGTTTTTTTTTTTAAAGTTGTAATAAAAAAATCATAATTAATTATTTACTTGGAAAAAAATTACAAAAAAAATGCATCACATCGGGACATGAGTCCTCATAGCCAATTCTTACAATAAATTATGCTTTACTTTGAATTTAATAAGTAATTATTATTCATTTTCTATTAAAATTACGACTAAAGACCCAATTGATAGATTGATTGAAAAAAGCTATAGCTTTCAAACAGTATCACATTTTTTGAATCCAAAACATGCATACATTCTATGCTTCACATGCTATAGGGTTAAAAAAAGAAAAAGTGAATTTCATGAAGTTTTGACCAAGTTAAGGTGGTTAGACATACAAGTTTTTTTTTAAAGTTGTAATAAAAAAATCATAATTAATTATTTACTTGGAAAAAATTACAAAAAATGCATCACATCGGGACATGAGTCCTCTACTTATATCTAAAATCTTATAAAACTTTATTATCATTTTATTGTGGTTAGGTGGTCGACAGCACATACTTTTTTTTCCTTGAAATTTAAGTACTATTGCATTGAAATTTCAAATTTTCACCAAATAGATTTATTTATTTTTAAAAAACCTAGTAGTTTAGAAACTAAATTAAATTTTATATAGATTCTATTCTTATATATTTTTGAAATAAAATAGATAACTTATTCAAATTTTTATGTCAAGTTGCCTCACTCTATTTTTTTTGATTTTTTTGCCACTTAAGGGCCTATTTTTTCCATGATGATCCTACACATACCCAAAATTTTTTCTTTTGAGTATAATCAAAATAATATTGTGGATTGACCTCCACCATGGCTTTTCCCCTAGTAGGGTTTCCATGTAAAAAATCCTTGTGTTATGGTATTGTGGCTATTTGTCTTATGTGCATGCATTTTTATTTTGGTTGAATCTTATCGATACTTTAAGGATCAAATTAATAAAGTTAAAAATTGCACAACACTAATTCACCCCCCCTCTTTGTTTTGTTTGATTTCAACAATCATCTAGTAGGGTTTATCTCAATTCTTCAAACTTCAGATGATCAATTTCATCAATGGTTGTGTGAATGTAGAATCTCCCATCTTCTGTGTATACCACATCTATAGTTACCTCAGAGAAAAAACCATCCTTATCTATCTCCATTTCTTTGAATAGATATTTATTGTACTTCAAATTTGGTTTCTTAATAACATCAACCAACTAACAAGTTGTCGTTAAAATTTTAAATTTGTGAAAATAGGGTTTTATGAGTAGTTTTGAATGTATACCTTTGTGTTTTTCCACTATGCTTTCACCTTCAACATGATTCCTCTCAAATTTGTAAGATATTTTGAATTCCTTCTTCTCTTCTTAGTTTTTGATGAAAATTCTTTGATTTCAAGTAAAATTAGATCATGCAAATAAATCATAAGTAACTTGTATTTTACCTATATTTTCACAAGAAATTCACTTTATCTTGTTTATTTGAACAACTTCTAGAGTGCTTTGTTTCTTCATAAAAATCCAAATCCATATTGTAATCCTTAACATATCATGGTTTTACTTCGTAAACTTGAGCTATAGATTCTAACTTTCTCAACAATAATATACTTCAAACAAATTATTACAAATAAACTTACACACTACAATATTTAACATTTTTTCAATGATAGCTCCCCTTGAGATAATATTTTATCTCAATCTACCATGAGGCCTTATGCACAATGCAATAGGACAGTGTTATCCTTCATCTCATTATCTTTCCCTTGCTTCTTTCTCTAAAATTTTGTAGTTTCCTTCTCTTTCCTATTCAAGGTATCATCCATCTTCTTGTACTAAATAGGTGGTTTCACAAAACCACTCTAATAGAGTATTGCTTAAAGCTTTCTTTTATTGCACATGTAGCAAACAACACTATATTATGGGGCTAAACCATTTCTCCTTACTTTAGTTCTACAACCAAGAGCCCTATCACCAAAATTATTTCATGAATAGTAGTAACCATAAAAGGAATGAGATATCCTAGAATTATGTCTTAGAGGCACAAATGAGTTCTTACTCATGTAATCATTTCTTCTTTCCTTAGTTATAAAGCTAATAGCATTATAACCAATTTTATTATAAGAATAATAGTAGCCATGAAAGGATTTAGAGAACCTAGGATTAACACCATATCTATGAGTATATCACTTGAATCCATTCTTTTGATCATTTATCTTTATGAGCTTATCATTGAACTCCCACTTCTCATATTTAGTCCTCTTAGAATCATCAACATAGGCTTCTTCCTTATTCATGCCTTCAAACATATCTAATTTTGATTTCTAAACTTTTTCAAATCTAATACCACCCTTATTCTTTAGAGATCTTTTGTTGTTGATTATTTCATCAAGTATGTTGGTGATTTTCTTCATCTTTAGGCCTTTTTCTATCTATTCATTTTCTTTCTCCAATTTTTTCCTTAAAGAGATAATTTATTCTTCAAGCTTGGATAATTCAATAGATTTGTTATTAAGTTTAGCATTTAGATAATTTGTAACTCTTTTGCCTTCTTCAACTTGAACTTTCAAATTGATGATTGTCTCCTTTGATTATTTGAGTTTGATCTTAAACTCTCTATTTTATTTTATTGTTGCATTCACATCTTCTAGTGATGATAAGTTCTTCAAAATCAACCTTACAATCTTCTTCATTAAAGGTTTCCATGTCTTTATGTTTATCATCTTCCAAAGGATTCTTGTCATTAAGTAGTACTCTAATTCCCATGTGTTCCACTCCAATATCTACCTTAGTTATTTAGGTTGTGAAAGGTGGATTTTTTTTTTGGTTCTTCTAGGGTTTTTGATCTAGAATAACAATCTTCACTGACTTTCATTCAAGAACAAACACTTGAGAGCTCAATGCAAAGGAGAAGGATATCTTGCAAGAGGGTTGTTCTAGAGGCTAAATAGAAACTAATAATGGGTTCACCACCAAGTAATAACTTGGAAATACTAATTTAATGCAAGTTGAACTAATGCAAAGCCCTTGTTCAATGCAAAGCTTCACTAAATGACCTAGAAATGTAAATGAAACAACACATAAAACTATAGAAAGGAATATATGCACATGGAATTTGGAAATGATTGGAAGGAGGTTTGAAACATTGGAAATTATACCTTTAATGATGAGTGGGACTCATTCACAAAGCTAGGTCAATCAGTCCATATTTTGGGTTTATGTGCAAGAAAATGAATCTACCAAATGGGTATCTAAATCTACAAAAATCTGAATTTTGACTAAAACTAGGACTCATTCCCCAAAGTGGTGAATCAATCTAGTTAGGGTTTTTTGAAGCTTCAAAGTTTGATCCTGCTCTTCTATGTCTACTCTATCCTTCCTAATTTATTTTTGTATCCAAAACCCTAATTTGTAACCTATGGGTGTTCTCCAATGCTCTCTAATGCTTGATGACAACTTTGACAACTTTATCATGCACTATGACAAATTTTCTCCAATCTTTCTCCTTAGGAAATCTGCAACCTAGACCTATAAATCAAACTCAAAGGAGAGGGGAAAGTGTTGTTGGTTTAGTGGATAGGAGTTTTCCTTGGTCAATCCTTGCTCTAGTAATCAAACTTTGATATAGAATGAAATAGAAATGGAGAATGATGAATGGACAAAGTATGATGTTGCAACTCACCAAACCCTATCAGTGCGGTGATGCAAACATTTGTGAGATGGATCCTATGGATGTAGATCTTGACTCTTTCTTGAAGGTGATAGATCTTGAATGAAATGCTTACTTGAATCATAAACCCTATATCACAATTGTTAGCTCCAAGACAAACATGATGCGTGAAATCTTTCAGATGATGATTGATGCTGAAATTATGCTCTAAAATGCTTGATAATATACCCTTGAAGACTCTTGAATGCTCTTGTGAACTCAAATTTACTATAAGGATGCTCATTCAAATTACATGGTGAGAAATTAATGAAATAAATTTGTATTTATACTTAATTATATAAGAATTCCCAAAATTACAACACTACAAGCCAACATCAGATCTAGGAGAATAAAATCCCACCAAAAATTTGAATGAATTTTTATTTTGGGCCAAACAGGAGTCATTTGCCCAAGGTGGTGAATGTGTCCCATTAGGCATAATTTTTTGGACCATTTTTGAAAATGACTAGAAAGGTGTGAAACCAAGTTCAAGACCAAAAAATATAGGTGGGACTCATTCACCCAAGGTGGAGAATGAGTTACACATCAATAAATTTGAGCCATTCAAGCCTGAAACACCTAAGTTATGATTGGGTAATGATTTTTTGTTGGGATTATCCTCGAAAAGATGTAATAAATGAGGCTTGTGCATGAAAAATAGGGACAATTAAAGCATAAAGAAGCCCAATTATTAATGGAAACACTAGAAATGTATGAAAGTGTGTTAAAACACTTTACAACACTTTAAAATAAGGTAGGATTAAGGTTTAAAGGGAGGTTTATTAAGTTTACTTAACTAATAAAACCTCCAAAAAGTGTGAAGGTGAGTTACAACACTTGACAACACTTTAGAAAGGTACCATTAAATTCATTAGTTAACAAGGGCCCAAGACGTAATTTGAATGTGTCAACCACATTACAACACTAAATCGAGGCAACATTAGGGTCAATTCAATGAGGAGGGCCCAAAAAAGTGTGAAAATGTCCCCAATGACATTTTTTGAAACTATAAGTTGTACCAAGCAACTTAGCTTTGATACCAATTGTTGAAAAAAGAGAAGTAAAAAGAGGGGTTGAATAAGTACTTAATCAAATTCTTTAAATCCACATAACACATCAGAATGCAACCATAACACCATATTTACATGGAAAACAAATAAGGGAAAAAAATGAGTGAGCAAGATGCTTGGATCTAATGTCCAAATCTAGAATCACAAATGAAAATAGGATTTACACTAAGTTTTGTGGGCTACAACCCAAAGGAATCTACAAATCCCTTAAACACTACAACATTTATAATTATGAATGAGGTTGCATCCCCTATACATAGATACTGATTTGATTTCACAAAAGTAAACTATTTCAACTTTATATCAATCTTTGCATGCTCTACAATACTATCTCACTTGTGCATAATCACTTCATCAATCTCCAAAAAATCATAATATATTTCTTTTGTTATAAAAAGTAATTCTACTATCTTTTGTAGCAACATCATTATTGAGCTAACATTCTTGAATTGATGTTTTCCACATTTCATTATAAACACAATTTTTTTAGATTTATTATTCCCGAATTATCCTTTCAAAACATTCACCATACACTCATACATACCTTCAATTATCTTGATGCTTATTTATATCCTTTGCAAGCTTAAAATAATTCTCCTTTATTAGCCAAGATAAAACATATAACATGAGGTGTGTATTGACCACAACAAGTAAACTCCAAAAGCATTTGAAATAAGGGGAAATCACATGCAGTTCAAACAAAGAGATAATTAGGACTTATTTTTCTACAGAACATCAAATTCAAATTCCTCTAAAAGAAATAATTCCTGAAGGGTTTACTAAAGAAGATTGTGAAGTTGACAGGGAAGGTGAACACAATTCAACTCTTAAAGATTTGGTTAACGAAAAAGGTAAGAAAAAAGATCTAAAAAAGGATCATAGTGATGTAGATGAATGTATTAAGAAGTTGAGAGAAAAACTCAAGAAAGATACATGAAGAGTCAATGAAACAAATGAGGAGCTCAAGCAATCAAATGATACTATCACCAATATGAAAGTGCAAGTTTAAAAAGGAAAAAGAGTTGAAGATTGCTTTAATGTCAAATTGAAAGATAATTTTTAAGAATGTTCAAATCTTGAAAAATATATTGTAACTTTGAGATTAGATTTGGAGAAATCAAGGATTCAAGAATACAAATTTGAGAGGAGCTCCACACTACTTGATGAGATGATTTATAGATAGAAGGCTTCTAAGGACATAAAATGATTAGGGTTTAGGAAAGGAGAAAGTTCAAAGTGGTTTCATATATGAAAATTTAATTTATCATCAAATTCTTGAAAAGTAAAGAGTGGAGAAAAGGAAAAGTAAATATTTTCCAAAGTGTTGGACAAAACCCTAACCAACAAGGATCGAAAGGTATTTACAGTCTCTTTGTTATCCCATGTTTCAAAAGTTCAACATATGTACACCTCAAGTATTTAAAGTTGTGGACCATCCTCAACCTTAGTTTAATAAGAACCCTAACAAATCCATGGTGATAGATCCAGAAGGAGTGTTTTTGCATTCTCCTTATGGTGTATTACATATTGAGGATGCAATGATTTATATTCACACAAAATTGGATGAATATACTCATGCAAAAATGGGAGAATTTTTGGTGAATGAGCTAACTAATGATGATTTTGAATTGAAACCAAAGTAAATGAGTTTAGTTGAAAAGAAATTAGATGTTTGGAATAATTAAATCCTAATTTTGTTTATTTGGATGAATGGGTTAGATACATGTTGAGTAGAATCATGATAGATTTATTTGGTTATACCTACCACAAATTATCAACAAGGAAGCAATTATGGTTTTGAAAGGGTTATGTTTTGCCAAACTAGTCTTGATTCTTAAATATATGAAGAATAAAGTGGTGATGAAGTTAAATAATACAAAATTTGATACTGGATCCTAATAGTAAAGCATATTGAATAATCAACTATGAAGTATGTATCTATGATGATTGGATATAATATTTTCTTCATAAATTTAGAGAAAAAATTGTTTCTACTACAATAATCAATGTTGTATATGAGATGGAAAAGAAATGCATGGATGTAGACTTATGTGAATTGTTAATGCAATATTTATTGTAGAATCCACAAAAGACAAAATAATCCTAGTAACCCTTTTGATATGGTACCCTAATTATATGCTTACTATTTTACTTTCTTAATGAAGTACTTGGTACAAAGAACATTATGTAGGTGAGTGATATTCCAATTGCTATACAAATTAGAGACCACTTGGGAAGGTTGAGAAAAATAGATACTCAAATTTTTTATTTGTGGGGTTTCTTTAATACCTTTCAAGAAAACATGCAAGAAAGAGAAAGGATTCCCAAAAGTGTTGTTGAGAAGTACAAAAATGATATTATCTTCATGGTCAACAAAGATTGTTGCATTATGGAAGATGTTGAACCAAGGATGGTGTGGATTATTGAAATAGGATATGAGGTTGTAAAGGATGTGATTATTGATCCAATAGAACATATTTTGAGTATGCCTAGAGATCCTAAAGAAGAAATATATGACACATATGAAGAAAAATCTAGTGTAGTACATATGGAGAAAAAGAAAAAGGAGGTCACAAAGAATGTGGAAAAGATGAAGGAACAAGTAGTGGAGATTATGGGTCTACTAAAAGGGCCTTGTGGAGAAATCTAAAAGCATATCTAGTCCTTCAAAAGGTGTCCCCAGTACTAGAAGGTCAATAGGACCTCTATCCCCTCTCAAGTTGCTCCTATGTTCTTTGGGACTAAATCTGCTATTGGAGCTAAGAGGAAAGTGTCAACTAGTGCCCCTATGAAAGAAAAAAAATCCTCCATAGAGGAGAGGGAAAGAAAAAGACACAAGAGAAAGACAAGTTGGGTATGAGGAGGAAGAAGAAGAGGAAGGACCTAAATTGGTCTAAAAGAAAAGAATTCCTCGAGCCTCTAGAGGAGAGGAAAGTGCAAAGAAATAAAAGGTTGATATTGTGGATAATGCCAATAAGGAAGTAGAGAAGAAAAAGAAAGCATTTATTATTTTGAAAAGAGAAAAGAAGACTAGTGAAGCAGAAAAGCCTCCAAAAGGAAAAGCAATGAAGAAGGATAAACCTCCACTGGTCTGAAAGTAGAGCTCAATGAAACTTGAACCATTGGTTAGCAGTATTTCAAATTATGGGAAACTAGAAGAAATACCTACATAATATCCCACTGTAGATGATATTGATAAGAGAACCATAAAAGATGCCATTGTCAAGTACATTGTAGCAGTTGATGTTGGAATGAAAGATATAGAGGATCAATTGCCTCAAGATTTAAAAGGTGTGTTATATGCAAGAAGGCGAGAAGCATTTGATGAGGATGCAAAAATGAGAACTTTTACCTTGGAGATGATTGGTTCTTCTCTCATTGATGAGGAAAAATATAAATTGGCTCAATTATATAATAGAGAATTCAAGAAAAAATAGAGAGTTGGAACATTGATGATCAGGGATAAAGAAGATATTGAGAGGTTGAGAAATGAGATAGTGCAAAATATTGTATATCTAGCTAAAGAAGTAAGAATGTATATGAATAGTGGAGATCAATTCTAGCATGACACATCTATCCTGAAAATGAAAAATATGTGCATGCTCTAGAATATGAGATTGAGAAGCATGAAGAATTTTTTTAAGAAAATGTGGCTACAGGTAATGCCTCTACAGTGGTGGAGAAAATTAGAGAAGAAAAGAATAATGAGATGTAGAATGTCTCGAATAAGGATAAAGCACAAGAAGAACAAAGTTTTCCCCCTCCAATAATTGAGAAAGGTGCAGAGAAAAAATAAGAAGTTGCACAAGAAAAATAAGAGAATTTAGAGGCACAAAACACTAAATACATGCCTCCTCTGAAAGATAAGGTGAGATTAGTTGAAGAAGAGAATAATATTGAGAAAGATTCTTGTAGTGCAAATACATAGCAAAGTGATAGAAAAGTTAAAGAAAGAATTGGTGACAAGGAAAATATTGATGAGAAGAAGGTGAAACTGTAAAAAATGGTTAGTCAATCCTCCAAAGCCTCAGGATATTCCTTAAAATATTTATTAGATATGCAACTATAGTTCCAATCGGTGGTATCTACACAAGTTTTGTTGTAGCTACCTATGCAACAGGGGCAAGTGGACATGAGTAAGATTTCTCCTCTATAGAAACTAAAACTTGGTGATTCCTTTCATGCCTCTACAAGGAAGGGGATATTACAAACCAAAAAAGAGAGTGGAGAGTTAATTGAAGAAGTTAAGGTGTTACAATAAGGTATTCTTGGTGCAACAAATGATGAACCCTATTTAGTGTACAAAATTGAAATTAGTGCTAGACTCTTTCAAAGACTATTCTATTAGTTTGGAAAAGAGACTATAAAAAGAGATGAAAAAGAAGTTCAATGATAGGATATTAACCAAAACATCTGATAAGTGCAATGTTGCACATGGAAAATTGTAAGAAAATATAAAAAATGTGCATAAGTGTTTGGATGAAGCAAGGAATTTTTTCAATTCTATTTGAAATGGCCTAGTTCTACAAAAAAGTGTAAAGGATGAAATGGACTCCATTGAGTCACAAATTTATCAGTACTTTAGAGCATATAATCTAGTAAATGATGTAGATGGTACTACAAGGATTGCAAGAGAAAATCTACATGGACAATTTTTTTATCTACAATAGAAAAAGGAGAAGATAATAGTGTAGTATAGTCAACTTAGAGATATCGTAAGTGCAAGGCTTACCACCTTTACTAGTGTAGTAGCAAGTGTGAAGATGTTGGCACAAAATAATCTAGTACCCAATTCACAAGATGAAGGAGAATGCCTCCTTATGCAATTTGAGAACTATTGCTACATGCTTGTCTTTGCACAAAAGGATTGGGATATTAGGAAGAAGGATTGGAAGGCACACCTTGTAAAATTGAAGATGTCTTACAAAATTATTTTCCTTCATCTAGTTGAATATGTAATTTATTTATTTATTTATATAGTTTTAGATTTCTTTTTACATATGTGGATGTATTAGACAATGTTGTAGTACATTTTTTGCCATTTTTTTATGGATAAAATTGTAAGGGGCAGCTATTCTTTTGTACATACATTTATATTTGCAAAAAAGGAGAACAATTGAGATAGGTTAAAAAAATGATATTGAAAGTCCTTTTCCCTTGATGTCCAAGGGGGAGTAGCTTGAGAATTTTTGAAGGATGTGTTGTCATCAAAGGAAAAGGGGGATATTGTTGGAAGTTTGGTTTGTAATTGAGAAGATTGGTAGATGTATGAAAAATTATGTTAATGCGATGTAATTGATTTCAACATTATAGTGATGTCAACATTGATGTATAGCTGATGTTTGATAAGAATGATTAAGTATGGTGTTTTCACTAATGTCAAATCATTGCACAGTTGAAGAAGTGTTGGTTTAGAGTAGATTAAATGTGTTAGATAGATTATGTAATTCCAAAATGTAGTTTTCAGTGTTCAAAGAACTTGTTTTGTAGTCCACATTGCTCCACCATGAAGAATATTGTCATGTGGTTCTATGGTAATTTTGGTATATGTTGGAGGAATCTAAATCCAAGATTTCACATTTTGAATACCTCTGCAATCAAACTTGGAGTTGACAAAGTATCACTTTGGATATGGAAAAGTTACAATGACACAGTGCATGATTGGAATGCTTAGCATTCCACTGTTGATGATTATTATGGTATGTAGTTTTGAAGGAGTGTTTATAGATGTCAAAAATGTTTTTTTCTAAGTGGAAAGTGCTTTGGAGGTAGATGTGTCAAAATTTGTATGTACAGTTAATTCATTCAATTGTTGCTTCAACTAGTGGTGCCAACCTAAAGGGTTTGAGATTGTGAAAAATTAAAGGATGTATGGATTGGAATTATGAATGTAATTAAGGTTATGTCAACTTATTTTAATGTGTTACACATTTTTGTTTATTCTATAAGGTGTGTATGGTTGGATCTTGATTCAACTGATTATTAGGATGCACTGTACATCTAATTAGGCTAACCTAATTTATGTTTGTGTTAGAAGCGGTATATATAAAAGGTTAATTCCTTGTGTGAAGGTGTCATATGAGATGTGTGATGTGAAATAATTAATTGTGTGAGATCTAAAGTAGAGTAGAGTGTGAAGAGGTTGATAAGTGGTGGAGCATGAAGTGCTTTTAAGTTAGTTTATAGGGATTAATTAGAACTTTATTTAGCATATTGTAGATGCATTGTATTAGTTCAAGTCTTTGGCAATGAGCCACCTTCTTTTCTATCGTAGTAGTGAGCCATTCCTTCTAACTAGTTATAATATATTGTGAGCTAATTCTCACCATGGTTTTTTTTCCCTTTTTAAGGTTTTCCATGTAAATATGGTGTTCTTGTGTTCTTTGATGTGATGCATGCTTTCTATGTTCCTTTCTATTACTACAAGTTTAATGTGATCTATTGAATAGGGGTATGTGCAGGATCATGATGGGCCAAAAAGTGGCAATATTATGGGTATTTGTAGGGTATGTCGCTGACAACTTTTTTTTACTCAAAATTGATGAAACGAAAAGGGTTTTTAGAGGAGATTCTCGATTTTCTACCAATATAAATTATGCTTTAATTTGAACTTAATAAATTATTATTATTCATTTTCTATTAGAATTACAATTAAATTCCTGATTGATAGGCTGATTGAAAAAAATCTATAACTTTCAAACGGTATCACATTTTTTGAATCTGAAACATGCATCAAATTCTATGCTTCACATACTATAGGATTAAAAGAAAAATTAAATTTCATGATTTTTGACCAAGTTATGGTCGACACGAAGTTTTATATTTTTAAAAGTTGTAATAAAAACATCATAATTAATTATTTACTTGGAAAAAATTACAAAAATTTTATGCATCACATCCTGACATGAGTCCGCCTACTTATATATAAAATCTTATAAAAAATATTATCATATTATTATGGTTAGGGTGGTCGACAAGACACCTACTTCTTATTTTTCCCTCGGAATTTAAGTACTAATGATTGAAATTTCAAAATTTTCACCAAATAGATTTTATTTATTTTAAAAACCTAGTTGTTTAGAAACGACATTCAATTTTCTATAGATTCTATTCTTACATATTTTTGAAATAATATAGATAACTTATTCAAATTTTTATGTCAAGTTGCCTAACACTGACTTTTTTGAATTTTTTGCCACTTAAGGGCCTATTTTTTCCATGATGTTCCTGCACATACCCATAGATGATTAAAGTTGATGAATTTAATAAGTTTTAGTGAATACTAATTCATCCCTCCCCCCCCCTCTCAGTATTTTGGGTGTTCAACAATCACGATAGGGGTTAGTAGGAAATTTTGGATAATAATATTAAATGGGATGATGATAGGGAGGATAAGAGATGCTTGGATATTTATTTAGAGGTAAACTTATGTTTGCATTCTCTACAACAAGGGATTGACATAGTTGCATTAATTTGGAGAAAATGAGGAGAATGGAGGCTTAGTATGGTTGGAAATGAGTATATGGAGGGATTATTTAATTTTCACACATGAATGGAAGAGGGATATATAATTATTATGATTGGAGGATTTTATAGATTTGAGTAATTTTATAGATTTGACGGTGTTGGTGTAAATAAAGTCATGTACCTAGTTAATTCATTACTAGGGGACTTATTTACACATGTTAAGTTTACTTAGGTCCTAGGAAGGAATATTTCTAGAAGGTGTTAGTTGTCATTAGTTTTTATCTTATCTTTTGAAAACTACTATATGTGAACCTAGGTAAGTGTGATTAATTGTATCATGTCATATGATTAAGACACTTGTCATAATCCTATGACATCTTGTACCTCACCTTTACTATATAACCAAGGGTTCTCTCATTGTAAAATCAATCACATAATAATCATATAATTGAATCATATTGATAATAATATAGTTCATTCTTGTCACATTCTATTCTCTCTCTTTTGTGCTTTCCATTTGGGCTCTAGATCTTGGCATCCATAGCCAATTCTAATAGATGGATTGGAGGAATGTGATAGAATTTGGATTAGTAATATGTTGTGATTGTACAACTAAGTTTGGGTATGGGGGATTAGTATTTTTTTCCAATAGTATTTAGAGGAAATTATAAAATAATTAGGATGTGGCAGAGTGAATGGATTTAATAGATGAATGATTGTATCATAAAGCTTTGGAGGATGAACTATTAGAGTAGGAGGATGATTATAATAGGAAGTGGATGGAAGAGGATTGGGTTGGTATTTTTTGGATAATAAAGGTTTGGAGAATGAAGGATTGGAAGAGGAGGCGAATGAAATAATATTGTGTTGGAATGGTTTCTATTACAAAGGTTTGGGGGATGAAGGATTAAAATAAGATTTGGTTTTTGATTTGGATGAGGATAATAAATAGAGATAGGGAGGTGGGATAGATATGGATATTGAGAGAGGATTTGGGTGAAAGACCAGCTTCCCTTGTTAATGGTAGGGATTATATGAGATCTAGAGGATTGAATGATGAAAGATGATGTGTTAAGTTTATCTCCAATTATTATAAGGTACCTAACCATGAAATCCTTTTCTTTTATTAAGAGATAGTTTAGGATGAAATTTCCATAGAAGTGATCAATGGGTGGGAATTTAGGATTAGTGGGAAAGCTAATATAAGTAGGTTCTTGGTATTGAGGGATGATGGATGTGAGATGAGGACTTGTAATAATATTTTTTAATTTAATGTCAACTAAGGATTGGGGGAGTTCATATTTCTCCACAAGGATATCATTATTGCCATAATGATTGTGTTCTTCTTTATCAACAATGCTAGCCTCATCATCATCATCAATGAAAGGAGACATGATTTTGGATTTGGATTAGGATGAAATTTAGGATGGAAATGGAAGAGACTAGAATAAAATATAATTTTCATTATAATAAATTGGATGGGATGTAATAGATGAAATATCTTAAGATTTGTTTTGATATTAAAATATCTTATGATTTATTTGTTAAGATTATATTTTTATTAAATTAAATAATATTTATGACATGTTTGAATTTGATAGATGATTGGATTCAGCCTTGAATTTTATTATAGGATTAAATATATTATGTAGATAAGGGGATTGTTTAGGTTTTAGTTGAATATTTTTATTAGAACATGGATTAGATGATTCTCGATTTAAGACTATAATTATATTAGGGATTAGAATAAAGGTTAAATTTAAGATTTAGATTGGAATAAGTAGTTGAGGATAACTAATTAAGGTTTTATGAGGCTTTATTAGGATAAGAGGAGGTTCTTCAATGCACCTAGAGACTAAGAGGGGGTGAATCATTCTATTCAAAACATAAACCCTTCAATAAACTCAAACTTCTTTACCGAATCAAAAAACCTCAAATAGATTAGCAACAAAGAAAGATATAAAAAAATTAGTTCCTTAACCAAGTCAACAACCCTTAGTAATGAAATATATAACCATTCAACTCTTAACAAAATTAACAACACTGAAAGATGAAATAAGGAACAAACATGCACAAGATAACACTAGATTTACATGGAAAACCTAGTGAGGGAAAAACCATGGTGAGAGTTAACTCATAATATATGAAGCTCATTTCTTAAAAAAGTTACAATGCTTGGCTCATTGCCAAAATGCTTACAAACTAAGGCACATAACCTTACCAAAAGATACAAAGGACTAGAAAATTGAAGTGATCAACTCCAGGGAAAGATACAAAGACTTAATGAGATTCACTATCTTAAAGCAAGATACATGAAGATTTAGAATTTACAACAAATTTCAACAATACACTTTGTTAACTAAGACATTAAAGCACATATAATCTATCTTCAATACACTTTCATACTTCTTTTGTGAGATATTCAATACATTCCACACACTTATCAACTTCTAATTAATTTTATTTTCCATTTATATCTTCTACAATATCACAAAACATCAATTAGGTCATCCAAAAAGAAGATAAACAATAATCTCAACAAGTTGGCCACAAAAAATGAATGTGGTACAAATCAGTCCTATCTAGAAGATAGAGAGGACCAAAAACATTCTTATTACATCTTCCAACATGATCCCAAATAGTTCACACACTGCACACATCAAATCTAGTTCACAACAAGGGAACATTTAGTTGAAGCATGAGTCGCATAACCAATCAGTCGGTGATCCCATAATAGTGGTTTACAGTTTTTAGACAAACTAGACAATGAAATAATTTTTTTTAACTAAATCTTCACTTTTGGGCACCTATAGTGGCTAAACCATAAGGAATTTGAAGATGATGAAGACTAGAGTTTTGTGATATTTTTTCTATAGATTCTCAACATATTTTTTTCAAAAATTTTGGAATCTGATTGTACTTTTTTTTCCATCTCCCTCAAAAACTAGTTTTTTTCAAAAATAAAAAATAAAAAAGGTGACACTCACCGTATAATGCATAAATTTTTTTCCATGAAGGATAAAATTATAATTCTTTCAAATTTATATTTTTAACTCTAATATCTAGTGCTTTCACTTGGTTAGACATTTTTTTATTGAATATTTTTTCTTTAATCGAGTTTCAAAGTTAAACCAATTGCAATTCAGACATAGTGTGGTTGTATAATGCATAACTTTTTTTGTATGTATCAAAATTAACTTTTTTTTGTTTTTTTGGATCAAGGACTTCAATATCTATTGCACTCATATTTTTCAAAAAAAAAATTATAATATGCTATTTTTCCACATGCAAAACAAAGAGCTTGATTTTCGGTGAAAAACCTACATTCACAAGTTCAAATAAAAAATAAATATAATAATAAAATTAAATTTATTTAAAATTATACTTTTTGGGAAGCTTATAATAAGGAGTACATAAAAAAATAAAAATTAAATGAATTCATTTGATCCTCCAAAAGGTAAATCAAAAGTGGTTTTTTATCAGCATTTTGATAGGTGTAAAGAAGACTTTGTTATAGGTATGGTTTAAAACTAGCAGTGTTCTATCCAAGAGGGTTTGATCTAAGGTATTTTGATAAAAAAACTCTTCAATTGTAATGATTTAAATGGAAATTTTTAAGGCTTGAATCATTATATTTTCTAAAAATATGTGATTTCAGCAAAAATTAGAATCTCCCAGAAATTACATAAACCAGCTTTGTGGGATCACCACAACCCAAAAACATAATTTTGATTGAATTTTCTTAGTGTGGTCCTCAAAAATATAGGTCAGGACCCAAATAAATCTTAGCACAAATTCATATATTTGCACAAACACTCAAGCATATAGCGCAAGAAAGATACCAAGCCATGTCAGCCAAACATCCATAAATAACCTAGAGAACCAACTCAAACATAATGCAACACCAAAAGAGTTTAACCATTAATGTGTGGATAACAAAGAGATGTTCCATGAACATCCAAAAATAGTTCCAAGTATTTATTTCATATTTTCATGCTACCAACAGCCAACACCAACCAAATAGGAATATAATATTTCATCCCAAAAGCACATAAGATATAATCAAGAGATGTGACATTATCAAAAAATCTTGTAGATCACTTCAATACATGAAAACTAAATGTAGAAACTTCACAAACATTGAGATCACATTCACCAAAATGTAGGATAAGAAATATAAATTTGGGGAAATGTGGAGCATTTTTTGGATCAATCCAGACAACCAACATCATTGCCAACCATTTGCAATTAATAGAAAACTCCTCAAAAAAACTAGTGACCTAAAAATATAGGAGTGCAACATCCATAGAAAAAAAAATTGAATCCCAAAATACAAGACCATATCTCCAACAATGGAGAAATATAGAGTATTTCCCAAATATAATTCAACACAACTTCTCAGAACATAAGCTTTTCATCAACTTGTGGAGGCTAGAACTTTTTTGCAACAACACATACATACTCAAGAGCAATAGGAGAGAGCATACAACATACTATAGACAATCAAAAATCATCTCTCCACAATCAAAATTACTTGTAATCCTCATCTTAATGCTTCTAATTCTTATCTTAATATATCATCATGATATCAACTCTACTAACATAAACTATACATAATACGTCTTTCATTATCATCATACAAGGCATGAAATCCAACCATGAATATCAACAAAACATCACCACACACAATGATAGTCCAAATAGAATGTTGTTAATAATGAAAAATAACACCAAACAACAATGTAAAAATCTTTTTGAGTGCTAACAACCATGAAAATAATACACCAAAGTATTGGAATCACAAAAAAATCCTCAAGTGTTGACAACCAATGCCAACAATACAACCACTTCAACAATCTCACCAAGTGTTGACATCAATGAGAACCACAATGAAAACCAGTGCCAACAATCTCTCCCTTTGGTATCGATGGTAACATTCACCTACTCACTCTCCCCCTTTGACACCAAGGAAAAAGGGTGACACACATCTAAACATTAAAAGTAACAACATATTATCCCCTTTTGACCAACAAAACTTTTTCTTCAGACAACTATATATGCTCAACAACTGCAAATTTTCTTTAGGATCCCCCTACAAAGCACATTATTTCTCCTCTTCAATATTTTCCCCCTTTTATGTACATACACTCCTTGAATAAACTAACAGTATCCCCCTATCATCAAAAACCATTATGAACCCCCCCAAGAGTAAGCCACCATCAATCTAGGAGAAAAATATATGACATAAATTTCTCCCCCTGGATAGATGCACCAATTATGCATATAGTTAGGAAAAGGAGGGGAAATAACCCCTAACTTCTATTTGAGATACTCAAAAATATCCTTTGAAATTTCCTTAGTGAACATATCTATAATCTAATCCTTAGTAGGACCATACTCCATTTTTACTTATTGATTTGCGACCTTCTCCCTTGGAAAGTGATTTTGGATAGAAATGTGTTTGGTTCTTGAATGCATCACTGGATTCTTGGAAATTTTGATTGCATTGGTATTGTGATCCTAAGAATTTTATCCTAATCTATCATGCAAAACAACTCAAAAATGCAAGTGATAAAAGACTAAGGACACCTCAAGATTAGCCAAAGGAGTGATAAAACAAGAAAGAAAATGGATAAAACAAGACACAAACGATTTCACCTTCCTTGCTGTTGATATCTCCTTGATTGGCCCTTGCTTGGGATGATTTTGTCTGCTCCTTCTAAGATAGTTTGTGATGTAGCTAGATGCAAGATTAAAATGTGCAAAATGATTAAAAGAGATCGCTAAATGATGGCAAATGATTGAGGATGCAAATTGGCAGCATGAAGTTATCAACTGGCTAAGTGTTCTTAAAATGCCCTTGAGGAGGGGGTATTTATAGGAGAATTTGAATTCTCTATAGAATTCAATGGTCAAGATGCATCCAACAAGGCCAAGATGAAGGGCTATGGTGGGTTGAGAACCCACAAGCCCTCACATCTTGATATGTGGATGGTGAAGTGGCCAAGAGAAGATGAGGTATAAGTGAGGTGTCAAAAAGGTACATGAGGTGGAGGTAGGACAAGCACCTTGGGGAGTGAGGAGATTTCCTCAAAAAAGGATTCCTTGTCCCTAAGTGGGAATGAGGACATTTGAGAATTTTGGAATTCCTCTAAAAATCTACATGGGAAATGGAAAGGTGGTTAGATATAAATGCGAATTAAAAATTCACATTCCTAGGAGGATCTAGAGGACAAAGGTGGGCTCCAAAGGGACTTAGTCATATGCATGGAGATTTCTCAATAGACAAGTCCGGCTGTCTCTAGAAGCCTTTGAAGAATGGAATGTGAATTAAAATTTACATATAAAGGAGGGAATCTAGAAATAAATGTGAATTAAAATTCACATGGAAAGGGGAAAGAGTTGGACTGCTGGGTACTAATTAGGTTTAATTAATCAGTAATTAGAGGATAATTAGGTGTTAATTAGGATTAAAAGCCAACTTGCAAAAGTTGGAGGATGTGACACATCCTAATCAAGGATTAGGCATGTGCACATCCTTAATGAAGAGATTAGGAAATGGATTAGAATTAGATGAAAATGACATGTGAGGAATTAAATAAATGTAATATTTATTTAATTTATTTGATGAAAAGAGGATTAAGGAGGGTAAGGTATTTAATTATTAATTAAATACCTTAGGGATTTGGCAGAATTAAAGATATTAATTAAATAATAGTAATATTACTTAATTAACTTGGATAGGAGGATGTTTAGATGAAAAGTGATAAATTTGGATAAATTAAGTGTCCAAATTTGGATGTCTACATTTTGCCCCTCTTTGAGATGGTGTTACGAAGTAGCATCATTTCAAAGAATATTAAAATATAGAACCTAGAAGAAGATGGTTAGATTGGAAAAGATGCCCCAGTCATCAAAGGGATGACTAGGAAGGAAGACGATGGGGGTGAAGATGAAGAGTTAGGGATGAAGGATGCCCCCTCGAGAGGACATGCGGGTTCAAGAGAACACGGGTGGGCTCTCGAAATAGATGATGCAAGGTGAGATGAGGAAGATGATGCAAGGTGATGGGTAAGAGAGTAAGTGATATGGAGATGGATGAAGCACAAATGGATTTCAAAAGGTGATGTTGCCCCAGTCAAAGGACAGGCCAAAAGGGGTCGATGATGGATGGAGTGTTGTCAATGAATCACGAGGATAGGGGAGGATACATCCCACTGAGTGGTATTGATGAGGGAAGGATACATCCCAAAACACCACTAAAGGATAGGGAGGAATACCTCCCGATGATGATGCAAGTGTTGTTGATGAGGGAAGGATACATCTCAAAACAACACCAAAGGGATAGGGAATGGTAATAATGGATGATGATGATGATGGGTCAAAGTTGGTAACAAGACTGGGGACAAGACCAAGGATTTGATTAGGTTATTTGTGCGAGATTGAACAGATGAGGAGAAGATTGATATGTGAGATGGAGAGAAGGATCTTAAGATTTGGGTTGATATCCAAAGATTTGGATTGCAGATGGACAAAAGCTCAGATTAGGGGTTTGGTTAAGCTCAAATTGGGAGAAGATTAAAGCTCAAATGAGGATTGGATTGAAGACTATAATGATTGGAGGATATGATTGGATTGATTCTACGCCGAGTTCTGGGGTTTAAAGGGGCGTAAGGTATTGACAATTAGATTTTTTCCCAATTTGACAATTTTTAAAAATTGTCAAATTTTGCCATTTTTCGAAACTTCGTGGATAGAATTTTGGGAGTCCAATTTTTTTACAAGAAATACCCAACATTGAGATAGGATGAATTTCCAACTAACATCCCAAATTCGAGATATGCATTATTAGTTATGAGCAAAAACAATTTTTCAAAATGCTGGAAAAAATCATTAAATTGCAATTTTGAGGGTCAAAATGAAAGTTTGAGGCCTCGAAAATGGGCCAAAATGGGTTCCAACAGCTTTCAAAGAAGCCAATTGGAAATCCACTTGTTATCTCATAATGCAACTACCCGTCAAATTTCAGCTCAAACGGACACCTGAGTCAAAAGTTATGGCCTCTGAAAGTTTCAGTATAAAAATCAAAAATCAATTTTAAAATTTTCAAGACATGGGTTTAGTTCGTTAGGAAAAATAAGAAAATGGGTCAGAATTGGTTTGGAAAAAAAGTCAAAATTTAGCGGGAAATTGGGGGGAAAATGTTGGGGCGGGGTGGTTCTGCCCCAGTAGGGGGCGGAGCTGCCCCGCTGCATCCGGGGGCGGAGCCGCCCCACTACGGCTGGGGCAGAGCCGCCCCGGTAGGGGGCAGAGCACCCTGGTAGGGGGCGGAGCCGCCCCACTGCGGTCGGGGTAGAGCTGCCCTGGCAGGGGGCAGAGCCACCCCACTACGGCTAGGGCAGAGCCACCCCACTGCAACCAGGCAGTAGGGGCAGAGCCGCCCTAGCAAAGGGCGAAACCAACCCAACAGGGGGGACAAGAAAAGAAGAATGCAAGATGTAAGAGAAAGGATGAAGAGATAGGAAAAAAGATGGAGGGATGGGGGATTGTGAAAAAGGATGAAGGGATGGGGGATATATGCAAGATGATTAAATAGAAAATGAAATGCAATCCTAATGCAATTTTCCATCTTTGGAGCATTGATTTTTGCTATAGCATAAGACACCAAGTG
>VDFB02140035.1:0-13580 GCA_007258455.2 Sequoia sempervirens | reverse complement strand
ATAAGATGGTGGCCATTGAGGATTCCCCAATGCAGGATATGCCCAAGATGGAGTAGGAAAAGGAGTTAAAGGGTTTGGATGAGGAGGATGGGGAGAAGGAAAAAGCTAAACATGAGCCTTTGAAGGTAAATACTCTTTTTGAGGATTTTTCTTACCTTGATGATGACACTACCTCCATGTATGATTTGCTAGATATGGATAGGGCTGGGGCCACTGGTACTTTTAAATTAGCTAGGTGGACTATGCAGGAGTTCAATAAGATTAATATTAAAATTAGAGGTCTGAAGGAGAATTTGAAGAATGTTCTGAAGGGTTTGGTTTTGGACATTCTTATTGATAGAATGGTGGACCTTGAAGGTTCCTATCATGACTTTAAATCTCTGTGTGAGGAAAGGTTGGCTGCTCTAGAAGCAAAGGTATTGGGTACAAATGTTGATATCAAAAAACTAATGTAGGCATGTCATATCTCTATGAAGAACATCACAAACTCCTTGGAAGTCCTTTTTAGAAAGATTAGTGAGCTCAGGGAGGATCAGGTTTACTTCTTTGAGCTTATGGAGAAATAGCACGTGGCTAAGGGAAAAGGTAAAAAAACTACTAAGGATGATGACAAAGGACGTGCTATTAGAGGGTTGACTAATTGGAAGAGATCCTTTGATACTGAGAAGAAGGAGTTGTTGGATATGGTCGAAAGACATAGGAACCAATAGATTGAGGTGGCCAATACCCTGAGTAGCTTGGACTAGTGCCTAGTCTTCTTCTTTGTTGGTTTCTATTTCATGCTAGACGTAGGTTTCTTTTTGGTTGTTTTTCTTTTTTGTGGCTGATGAGTGTTGCTGGTAGTTAATTGCTATATTTTTGTCTAGCACCAATTCTATACTATTTTTTGGCTATTGGGTTGCTGCTGGTGGCCTTTTGAAAATCCTTTCTAGTAGCATTTTGTGTCTTTTGTTGTAAAGGGTTTCAAGTCCCTTCAAAACCTATTTTTCCCATATAATCAAAACATTTTATTTAAATGTCACATATTTTAATCATTAGTTAATAGTGGACATCTAAATTTGGACACTTAAGTTATCCAAATTCATCCCCTTTCGTCTTATTTTCGTTAATTAAGTAATACTACTATTATTTAATTAATATCTTTAATTCTTCCAAATCCCTAAGGTATTTAATCAATAATAATTTTATCTCTTTAATCCTCCTTCATCAATTAACTCAAACAAACATTCCATTTATTTTAATTCCCTTCATGTCACATCCTCCATCATTTTTATCTAATCTTAATCCTTCTTCTAATCCCATAATTAGGATGTGCACATGCCTAATCCTTGATTAGGATGTGTCACATCCTCCAACTTTTGCAAGTTGGCCTCTAATCTCTTTTAGCCACCTAACCCTCCTCTAATCCTTCATTACTCTTCCCCATGTGATCTTTGACTTGTCACATCAAGTCACATGTGATCTAACTCTTCTAATCTTCATTAATCAGTCTTAATCAAGTACTTGCACAATCCTAATCACTTAATTGAGTCAACCCTATTAAATGCTTTTCTTTTGACAAGGCATCTCCCTTCCCCATGTTAATTTTTAATTCACCTTTTAATCCCCCAATGCACCCAAAAGGAATTTTTAATTCCTTCACTTCTCCCCACATGTCCTTCACCTATTCTTTATTCTTTCCCATCTCCCCATGAGCATATTTGAGGAATTTTTAATTCTTCACATGTCCTCTCACCCACATGGGGACAAGGACCTCCTTTATGAGGAGATCTTGTCCAATCCTAAGGTACTTTGTACCCCCCTCCATGTCATGTACCATCCTTCCACCTCATGTCCACTTCACCTTTTAGGGCTATATCACATGCCACATGTCAAGATGTGAGGGCTTGTGAGTTCTCAACTCACCTTAGCCCTACATCTTGATATTTGGTGGCTCAATCTTGGCCATCCATCTCTTCTAGGAATTCTCAAAATTCCTATAAATACCCCCTCTTTTCTCTCATTTTGGAGAGATCATTTTGCTAGCCAAACTCTTGTAGTTTTGTTTCTCAATCTACACTTAGCCATTTTCATGTTTTCATCCACTTGCACTCATCCTCACAACAACATTTAGCTTGCATCTTGTGCCATCCAAGGAGCATACACATCAAAGATCGAAGGGCCAACCAAAGGATCGATCTCTAGACTTCAGTTATAGAGTTCCATTTTGTTTGCTTTCACCTTGTGTTGTTTCCAACTTCTAGGCTAACTTTGATGTGTCGTTTCGCGTTTATTTGCACCTTTTAGCTTACGCTCATTTTCCACGCTCATACCCTGACCTATCACAAATAGTAATAGTATATTTTATTTTTAAAAAATGATAAATAATTATTTTATTTTTATCATTGAAAATTTACATTTGAACATTAAATCGAATGATGTTAAGATTAACTTATTTTAATGGATATTGTTATTCATAATAAAATAGGTGCAATACCATTTGGTATTAATATAAGATGAACATGTTATAAGAAAGCATTATTTAATTACAAATTTGTTATAATTACTTTAGATCAATCTTTTTATGGAATATTTTTTTAAAATAATTCAATTCTTGTTTTTTAAAATTGAGATGGTGGAAATGGTGTGTGGATGATACAAATATTAACGAGTAGCATGGACTTGATAAATTGGAAGAGTTCCATTCTCATCTCAATAGAATAATAGATAACACTTAGTTCACTAAGTAAGAACATGATAATAACATTTCATTCCTTGATAGTATTTTTTAAAGAAAAGTTGATGGTTCCTTGTTATGTAAAGTTTATGGAAAGGAAAATCATATTGACATTTTGTTGCATGTTTTTTCCTATCACTACCACCCTAGAAAGTTGGAGTATTAAAACCTCTTGCCATGATATCATTTTAAGTGTGTGATGTGATGATAGAGGAAAATAGTGAATTCAATCAAATAATTGAAAATTATTTAATTAAAAATGAGGAATTAGGCAATAATGAGGAAAATAATGTTAATTAAGTGAATTCTAATGTGTGATTTGATTAGACAATTTTAGATGTCTACATTTCCCCCTGTTTGAGACAATGTACCTATTACATTGTTTCAAGACATGTTGATTGGAAAAAAAATTCTAATGCCACACTATTTCCCAACAAAGAAAGGAAGGATGGCAGGCTACCCCCTTAAGAGGTTGATTGGAAAAATAATTTTTAGGTCAAGCTTGTGACATGATGATGAGAATAGTTTAGTGAAGAAGAGGAGGAAAAATAAGGTCCTAGGAGGGCTAGAAATTGATCAAGAGAAAAGATGAAGGATGAAGAATAGGTTGGGTAGGGATGAAGGGATGAAACCTAGGGTTTTTGGGACCATATATATGCATTTGGAGACATCTACAACTCATTTGCACCCATTGGGTTTAGAATTATTAGAGCGCTAAGCCGTCTACCCTTGCAGAGTCCTTAGCACTAAGACCCACATAGTTCGTGCCCCAAACCACACATAAGTCGTGTGTCAATTCTAGTGGTTCGCTAGAGAAAACCCCCCACTACATGTCTAATCATTTTTATTTTTGTACGTAGTTTTAGGAGTCAAAATTGATAGCCAAAGTTAGGGAAACAAATGCATTGTGCCATGTATGACGCTTATGAAACTTGACACATGTCTGAACACTAATGTGTTGCTTTTGTTAAAAGATATGCTTTTGCAAAAGAATTGGGTTGGAAAAATTGGATTGCTTATGATTGTGATCAAGTGACACATTTGAGAAAGTGCTCGCTTCTAAAATGGTAAAGTGACACGTTTGAAAAAAAGTGATCACTTATGACCGTGATAGAGATACTTGTGAGAAAAGATGCACTTTTTCTAGGGATTATCAGACATCTTTTTGCAAATTTTGACAAATCGATGTTGTGGGTGTTATGCTTGCAAGTTTTTTTAGAAACTATCCTATTGCGAGAGTGACATCTTACTGTATTGGATCAAAGAAGACATTTCACAGAGATTAAGGTGGAGTTTCTTGAAGTTGTGGGAATGGTAAAGCGATGCATTTAAAAAAAGTGATCACTTATGATTGTGATAAAGCGACACTTTTGAGAAAAGACACACTTTTGCTAGGGCTTCTTAGATAAATTTTTTTAACAAATTTTGACAAAATTGACATTATGGGTGCTATGTGTGCAAGCTATATTAGACCCTCTCTTATCGCGAGAGTGAGATCTTACTGTATTGGATTGGACAAGACAATTCACATAGATTGAGATGGAGTTCATGTACATGCATGAGATTGGAGCACATAGAGCATTTATGACTGCTCTAGTTGAGAGGTGACACTCAGAAATTTCTTCATTCATGTTGTCAAATGGAGAGGTGACTATCATGCTTGAGGATGTATGACACATATTGTGGGTACCTATTCATGGAGATAGGGTGGTCTATGATCCTAATCACAATGTAGAGGCTTTAGAGAGAGTGATGGGAATATTGAATTATGATGGCACATTAGCATGGTTAGCAACTTTTGACCATAGTGGCCAGATTGATATGCTAAAATATCATGCTCAAAAATTGATCAATGGGATCTAGTGTTTGATGGGGATGAGCCTTGGAGTTGATTATGGAGGAGGCTCAAGTCTTTGCATGGGGCCCATGTAATTTGGAACACTTATACCACAACATACACTAGGTGGTATATAGGTTTGCTACCAATTTATCTACAAGTGTGACTCTTCTATATATCTGGGCCTGGGAGTACATTGTTGTGATTAGGCAAGTTGGCGACATGGATCGGGAGGCAAGATACTCAATGGTGTATAGGTATGACACTATGTTGACTTAGTGCAAGCTGGGGGATCTTGATTACTGGATATGTCTCATCGATGAGATGGAAAATTTGAAGTGGAGACCATGGATACAAATTGAGCCATGGGATGATGATGAAGACCATCTTTCATACTACCACTAGACCAAGTTGCTCATCGATCAAACACAATATATTCTAGAGAGATATCTTTTGGATAGGGTTCGCCAACAGTTTGAGGAACCTCAAGATGTTCTTGGAGATGACTATCATGTAGTGTTTATATGCACCACCTTGGAGATCATGAAGTGGGGGCCCATGCCCTCCCCATAGGTAGCCATCATAGAGTTCAAACAACTTTCCCAATTACAATGGATTTGGGTAGATGGATAGGAGAACCCAGGTGTGTTAGATGATTATGACACCTAGTGGATATCTGGGAGGCCTTTGAGGTTTACACACCTTAATGATGGAGCAATTGGAGGACAATGATAGAGGAAGGCAGAGATGGGAAGATCCCAATTATAGAGGTAACACAGAGGTGGAGGTATCAGTGGTAGAGGATCAAGTTCAGAGACATGCACCAGTTGTAGCTGCTATTGCTATAACACCCACAAGAGTACGAGGAGGTGAAGGGAAAGGAGTTGATGACTAGAAACTTCGGGTCACTCTTTAGGAGTGGGATCAAGAAAGGTGGGAGCACAATGGGTACCACACAAAGAGGGATGGTCTCATAGTTTAGCTTGCACAACACATGATCCAGAGAGATCAAAGAGATAAAGAGAGATGCCATAGGGAAATAGAGTGATATATTGATATTGCACAGTGATAGTAGGTGGAGATTTCATTGGCATAGGATTTAGTTGAAAGAGACATAGAGAGGGGTCAATAACAACTTGAGGCTGTGAGGAAGGGCAAGCTATTTTGATGAGATAATACGTGTAAGAGATCCGTGTTCTAGAGCACGAGGAGATATAATATCAAACATTATACAAGGTAGTAGTTTCCTCACACTAGATACAAACCAAGTTCTCTACACGTAGCGCAATAGAGGGATCTTGGAGATTAGATGGGGGATCAATGATGAGACCTTCATAGGTACCACCACTAGCAAGTTAGGGATCAAAAGGGCTCAATAGAAACATCAACAACCTCTTGTACAACAAACATCTCTTCCTCCTCCTGATTAGGAGAGAGGGAGCTCCATGTAGCTCAAGTTCATATGCCTGTATATTTATATTTATATTTTGATGTATATATATTGATGTAGACAAATATTTTTGATGTATATATAATCATCAACTATTGATAGCCTTGTGTACATGTATATTTTTATTTAGATATTGTATCACACATTTGATGCACATATAGTTTGTATAATGACATTCATTTTTTAATGATATACATGAGATGAGCTTTTTGTGTGGCTATGAGATGTTTTATGGTGTTATGTGATGCATTGATTATGAATGCACATGTTATTGTGATGTATGCCTTTGATAAAATCATGATGTGATGATGTATGATGATGTATGCTTATGATACTTCTAATGATTTATGGATGCAAGATGTTTGATATGATATCATGATGTATGGATATGGTTCTTTTTGTATTTTGATATGATATATGATGATCATGCATGAAAAATGATATGAGATGCTATTAATAGTTTATGGATGCAGGATGTAATGGATATTTTTGTGTATGCCATGATACTTGGATATAAATGTTAATATGATGAGTAGAATAGAAGAATGGATGATTAGATAGATAGAATATGATGAGATGAATGATCAAGTACCAATAGATCTACCATTATTAGATGGATTCAAAATTTTATTGGATATATGATGAGATAGGATAGATGATTTTGTTTTTACTTTAAGTTATGCTAAATAATGTAGAGCAATCCTTATTTTGATATAGCAAGTAGGTAGTATGCACCAAGTTATAAAGAAATAGGGTGGTGTTGTATCTATTGCATGGAATTTGAATCTAAAAAGAAATATGAGTAGCCTTGTTCATACCTAATATATGAAACCTTGTTTTATCATGCGAGAGAATGAAGCCATCAAAGCAAGTAGACCCATACATAAAAAGTATAAAGAACCCAATATGCAAAATCCATTGTATTTCTTGAGACTATCCCTACACACACAAGGAAAGTATTCACCAAGGTCGTAGTACAAGAACATCCCATAAACACAATAGACAAAAGAAATGGCTATGCTTGATTACTTACCCCTCTAGACACAACAAGGTATTGAAGATCAACGTGGCTTTGAGTGAGGAATGAAATGGGACAAAATGTAAAAATAAAAGAAATACCAATTGGAAAAACACATCAATGCCACCATCTCTTGCCAGAGAGAGTATTTGTAGTTGATATCTGAAATGATGCCTATTGTAGGAAAGATATATTTGTTAAGATATTCATTGGATGTTGATGTTCATTTAGAAAATGATTTTGACAATTGATATTAAGAACTTCAATTTTTTTTGTAAATAATCAATACTTATTATTTTTTAATGAATGTTTGTGTTTCGATGATTGAATTTTTTTCCCTTTCTCACTTTTTCAAAGGTGATTGTGATGATAGGCTTATTATGGATGATAAATTATTACAAATGGGTGAGTTGGAATGAACTGTTAACGAACTTTTTGTTATAATATTTGAGGCTGCTTTTGGGATTTTTGTTAGAATACTTGATGCTATTTTTTGGGATTTTTGTTAGAATATTTGAGGCATTTTTTTAAGGCTTTTTGTTAGAATATTTGAATGTTTTTGAATTTTGAAATATTTGGAATTTTTTTGTTCTTTTTTTCGATGATGCCTAAATCATGATGTGAGCTAGAATACATAGATCAGGGTCTATTTCAAAGCAATATGTAAGTACTTTCCCCCAATTTATATCAATATATAGAATGGTATGAATGGATGGGTTGATCAACATGATAGATTCATATGTAAAGGATGCCAATAAATATATCATGATATGATAACATGTCTGGATTGAGCACGACTATTTGGATAGTTTTAGATGTAGGTGAAGGTATGACATGAGATAGGATATGATCATTGAAAATGAACATGTCAAGCTTTTTTGAAAAGAAAATTTAAAGTATATACCCCTGGCCTTTGTCAAAATCAAGATAGATTCAAAATATGGATGAAAATGGATTGGATCAATCGCAGACTTATTATGGATGAGATGGATGAAATGTAAGATTTATTGTGGATGAGATGGATGAATGCAAGATTTATTATGGATGAGATAAGATGCTCCCAACCAGAATGGTGCACATAGATGCTTGATTCTACACATGACACATTTTTTCTAGGTTTTCATCAAGGTACTTGCCCAAAGCGCCATCAAAGTGGTTTTCACTAAAGGATGATTTTTCTCTTGACTATTTTTTTTATTGTTTTTTATATTTTTGCATTTTTTGAATCCTTCAAAATAATTTTTGATAATGTCGAACCACCTGGTGGTGCTAATGTAGATGATGTTGTCATGATGTGCCAACAATGTCCTACTAAAGGAGTTGTTTCGCCAAGATATGTGTACTCGTATATAACCCATGAATGATATTGTGATCTTTGTTGATACTAGAGTTGACCTTATTTAAATACATACATCATGATAGAATTGTGTCATTAAAGTTCTTATGATAAAGAGTTGCTACCGGAACATGGGTTTGTCTAAGATCATGGGGGTCCAAAATGTGGTGATGTGAAAAAAGGCATCACCCCACTCAATTGGCTAGATCATGTGGTGGAACGAAGCCATCACTTGTACTGCAAGGTTTCTTCGCATTTATAGGTGCCAACTAGCCATTTTTTGTAGACGGTCTTATGAAGTGATAACGTTTGATCTCTGTACTACCACTAAGGCTTTGGCGGCTAACCCTTTCTCCCCTTCTCTGCAGGTCAAGGTTACAGAGTTAAGAAATCAAAAGCAATTTGCTGATAATTATGTAGCCAAAGGGGTGCAAATCAAGGCAAAAATTTATTGGATTAAAATTGGGGATTATGTCTCGAAAGAATTTTTTTGAGCTCTTCAAGCTAGACATTCGTCACCTAACATCAAACTATCAAAGAGGGAAATAATATGCTTTCAAAACTACCTGATATTCTCCATGCATTTGTTAAGCACTGTAGTAATGGAAAAAGTATCCCTTTTCACTTAGTTTGGGAATAGTTAATAATAAAATGAGCCTAATGTTGCCTTAATTTAGTGTTGTAATATGTCTTTCATATTCATATTAAGTTTAGGGCCATTTTTAATAAAATGGACTTAATTGTGCCTTATATAGGTTGTTGTAAAGTGTATCTTTACACTTTCACACTAATCTAGGGCTTTATTAATTGATTGAGTTTAATTTTCCTTAATTGGCCCCTTTAATTCAAATCCAAGCATAATTAAATGCAAATTCTGAGGGATAAAACCCGACATTCATAAATGCCATTACACAACATAATTTTAGAAGGTATGTGTCCTAGGTAGGTGACCTAGGACCCATTCGCCACATGGTGAATGGGTCCTCACTTGGTCCTAGAACCCTATTTTTACATAACATTTCACCTTGTCCGATGTGTGTCCTAGGTAAGTGGCCTGGGACCCATTCGCCACATGGAAAATGGGTCCTCACCTAGGCCTAGAACCCCTCTTTGAAATATGTTTTTGGTGGTATTTTAATGATTTGAAAGCCATGATTCAATGTCGGCTTGTGATATTTGAATTTCAATAATTAATGATTAAGACATGTAAAATACAAGGCTATTTCACTTAGTTTCACCTAACAATTTTGATTCAAGCAACGTAAGAAATTTTTATGATCAAGTCCTCATGGAAATTTTATGAGATGAAGAGCATTGAAGAGCATTTTCTAAGGAATTCAAGGGTAGATTTGTTGAAGATTATTGCAGCAATCAAGATTCCATTTGTCATGTCAAAAACGTATTGCATCATGCATGTTGTTTGAGCTAATGTGTTGATGTAGTGTTCAAGATCATTTCAAGAATATCAAAGGCATTATTCTAATCAAGTCTCATGATCAAGATCTACATTCATTGAGGCCACTTCATGCTAGATTGAAGATTTATCTAGGATTCAAATAAGGTGTGGTGATTTGTGACATTGAATTTGTTCATTCATCATTCCTTTCATGCTTTTATTCATTTCAAGGTTTAATTACAAAAATGGGGTTTGACCAAGACAAACCCCTATTCCCTAACAAAACATTTTTCTTTTCTTTTTGATGTGTGATTGTAGGTTTTAGGTTGAAGATCATTTGGAGAAATTTTTTGGAGAAAGTTGCAAAGTTGTCACCTTTCTTGAAAAATCACAAAAACTAAGCTACAAATTTTATTTCCGAATTTCCAACAGTGTCCGACTAGAATTTGGGAGTGCAAACATTGAATAATAGAACCTAGAAACTGATTTTATAGAGCCCTAGCTAGGACCCATTTGCATTAGGGTGAATGGTTCCTCAATGAGGTTTGAAAAAGCACTTTTGGTGAAAGTTACACAACATTTGACCCTTTCCAAATCTTCCTTTTGACTGGTAGTTGGGTTAGATTTAAATTATGTTACTCATTTTCATATTATAGCACACATATTGAATGGAATTAAGAGTGAAATTGGTTCATCATTTTGTTTCATTATGGTGAACCTATTTTCCTTCTTTTCAAGCACTATGAGAAAGTTTTCATAGCCCAAGATTATACCCCTAAGCGAAATAGTGCACTCCAAGATTGTCTTGCTGTTGTGCCAAATAGGCTTTCCTTAGCCTAGAAAGCTTTTTGTGAGAAATTGATCACAATTAAAGACCTCAAAGAAGCTATATATACTATGGCCAATGATAAAGCCCCAAGAATTGATGGGTTCCCATGTGAGTTCTATAAGGCCCTTTGGGATTGTGTGGGGAAGGATCTACATAAGGTTTACCTTGAAGCTTTTCATTCTAAATCTCTAGGTAATCTTATCAACAAAGGAAATATAAAATTCATACCTAAAGTTGGTGATTCTGAGGATATCTATAATTGGAAGCCCATCATGCTCCTCAATGTTGCTTACAAAATCATTGCCAAAGCCCTTGCTTTAAAAATATACCATCTTTTGCCTTAGATTGTGTTCCCTGAATAGATTGGCTTTATTAAATCTAGGTTCATCTTGGATAACATTATTGCTATCTAGGAATGCATGTAATGGTCAAGATACTCTAATAAAAAGGCATTTTTTTCTCAAAATTGATTTTTCCAAAGCTTATGATTGCATAGAATGGCCTTTCATTTTAGCTATGCTTTCTACATTGGGATTTGGGCCAAATTTTATTTAGTTGGTGAATATGTTGTTCTTTGAAGCTTCAACTTGTATCACCATTAATGAATGCCAATCCTAATCCTTTTGTCTATTCCACTCCATTCGTCAAGGCTGATTGCTTTCCCCCTCACTTTATCTACTTGTTGTTGAGGGGTTTGGCTATCTTCTTGCTCATTTAATTTCTTAGGGGTTTGTTTGTGGGATCTCCTTGCTTAATTCGCCAACCCAGTTGGTCAATGGCCAATTTACTGATGTTTCCTTCCTCACCTTGCTAGAAGAAGTAAATAATGTCAAAGTTGCTCTTGCTTGTATAGAGACCTTTTTCTTAGCCTTTGGTTCTGCCATTTAGCGACACAAAACCTTGTGTTACATAAAATCTATTCTTCCTATCCCTCTCTGGATTCAACAATACAAGTGGAAGTGGATTTCTCTTGGTGAAATCTTTCAATTTCTTGGCACCCCTTTTGCCTCTTTTGTTGATCTTTAGCAAGCAATTCTATCTTGGATTGAGTGGAAATTATCTTTCTGGGTTACCAAGTGACTCTCTTTGGCTAGTAAATTTTAGGTGTGCTCCAAGATATTAGTAGTGACACATGTGTATTACTCCTCATGCTAGGCCCCTTCCAAAGCCTCTTATACTAAGTTGGAAAAATTGTTTAGAGATTTTTTGTGGGCCTCTTTTAAGACTCATTGAGGCTTTCACCACATTGTATGGGAGTTTTGTTGCCTCCCTAGAGACTCTAGTGGGCTTGGCCTTCTTTCCACTCAACAAGGGCTTTCTCTTTGTGTTAAATGGATTATCGAGGATCTTACTAGAAATGAGGCTTGGAAATCCTCCTCAAGCATCGTATTGAAATGGGTTATCTCACCCACATACCTTCTTGGAAGGGAATTGGATTTCAAACCCTCCTTGTTATGAGGGAGTCAATTTAGATTTTGGTTACCTTTCTTGCCAAAAGAATTTGGCATGCTTGGGAGGCAGTCAAGCCTTGACTCCTTTGGATTGGGACTAGATTTCATGATGGGATCTCACTCAATCAACCGAATATTTGTTGGTATCCTTTTTTTTCCAGTGGAGGTCGGTCATTGGCCAAGCTCCCTTAGCTTAAGGCCCTTAGATTCCACAAGAAGGGTATCTAGAACCTTCAAGATTTATTTCATAGACCCACCATGAGTATTTTGTCATGGGAAGCTTTTCGTGCTTAGTTTGGTTTTCAAAACCATGATCATGAAACTTACGATGGATTGGTGATTGCCATCCTGATTGATATGCTTCATAATGTGGGTATCTGTTCCAACAAGCCTTGGTGGAAAGACTGGAAATGGTATCCAGACACCCCTTTCAGAAATTACAAGCCTCAACTTGGTTATCAATGGCTTTCACCTCATTTTATTATGATCGACAACCTAAACCAGAGATGGCACCTCCAATCCTCAGTATCTGTTTGGCATAAAATATTTTTTGCTACATGGTCTGCAAGTGTTGAGCCAAATCTTGCCCACTTTGCTTGGTGTATTATTTTACAAGGCTTACCTATGGTGTCATGGCTTGTTCACTTGGGGGTCTAGGACCCTCATTTCCCTTTTTTTGGGAAAGATGAGTCATTTAAGTACCTCTTCTAGTTTTGTACTAGAGATCAACAACTGTGGCAATGGATTCATGACTTCTTTTGGCCATTTCAGCCAAAGCCCTTCTTCTGGCATATGGTTTTGCTGGGAGACTCTCCTAGACTCTCGACAATGTATATTCAAAGTTGGCACACTTTTAGGGTGGAAATCCTCTTCAGTATTTGGAAAGAGAGAACTGCCTGAATATTTTCTCACAACCAAAATTTTTTCTTTATATTCTAAATCTATTATTTTCTCTAATGTTCTTTTGCAAATTTAGGTGCAAGCAAACAAAGTTGTGCTTGAATTTTCCCACCTTCATGAGCTTTTGGACCACTGGGGAAATTCCCCTTGTATTGTGGTGAACGCGCCTCCCTCTCTCACTTCTTCTTGGGGTTGGTCTCCTTCATGAAGTCGGCAGTGAAGTGGCTCTACCAATGATTTTTCCCCCATTTTTAGGCTCCTCATTGTAGCCCTTGCCCTCATAGGTAGTCGCCCTCTCCTCCTTCATGAGTTGACTTGGGTTGGCCTTCTAGAGGAGTGATGGGGGATGGTACTGACACCTCTAGGTGTCCTTCTGGTGATGCTCTTGGAGGTGGTTCCGGTTGGCTCACTGATACTTCTAAGTGGCTCTCGCATTTGGATTTGGCAATTTCACCTCACCGTGAATATAAAGACAAAGAAACTGAGAAAGATGACAATGGTTGGGATCCCCTTGATGTCACTCCAAACCCCACTATTGTATGGGGAAAATTGGATGATAGGGACCCACCACCCTCTATTGGCACAACTATGGCCACTTGATGAATTTATTTATTTAATGTTATTGTAATGTTTCCTACTTTTTGGGC
>VDFB02140034.1:0-12791 GCA_007258455.2 Sequoia sempervirens | reverse complement strand
GATTAATGACCGTCCCATACCGGTCCCATTCAGAACCCCTTTCAAAATAATTCCCAACACATCTACTCCCCTATACGACCTGCCAGGGAACCCCCCGGGATATGGCAGTTTACAAATTCCACATTACACCACACATGCCAGCAAATTTGCAACCAAGGAGAAAGCCTCAAACTGAATAACACAAGATCATAAACCAAAGTTTCAATAAAGCTCCCAAGAGGGAACTTATAAATTCAAGAGAAACAAAATAAAGTTAAATTGTAGCTACATTGCAACTTTCCAATCATAATTCAAAGGCAAAATTAAACAAGTCCTTGAGGCAAATCGGACTATATAACAACTTCCAAATGGCTAAATAGCCCAAGTACATAAATGTAAAATTACACATTGCTAGCGCATAATAAAATAAAACATCAATCAAGAATTACAAATAATTCATATTTCAACAATAAAATTTGCACATTACAAGCACCACGTGACTTGATAAGCCACCTAAGGGGAGGAGGGGAATGGTGGTTCTCTAACCACATCATAAGTATTATAGCATGCAATAACTGGTGGTCCTTGACCACATAAATATGAATAACGGGTGGTCCCCGACCACATTAATATACATCACTGGTGGTCCCTGACCACATAAACATGAAGTACTAGTGGTCCCTGACCACATGAATATGAGTAACTGGTGGTCCCTGACCACATAAGTATGAATCACTGGTAGTCCATGTTATTCCATCCTTTACCCATGGGTTACAAACATAAAGGAATAGGTTTGCACTATGAACCAACAAGTGTGGTTCTCATATGTGGGGGAGTAGGCCACGGTCAATGTCCATGGGGAGATTACAATGACTTGACATAGATCCTTTATTAGGATTAGGGACAACACCCTAAGTTCGTAATCTCCTTATGGTAGACCATGTGCCTCTCAACCCCTATTTACACTAGCTGGCATCACACTCCCATTAGGGGGGAACCAAACGCTAGGGGTACACATTTAACATACAAACAAGACTAACACAAAGGAATACATCACATTGCATTTAATAAACACACGTCCACACATATCATGTTTACATCATTTCTTAACTAGCTAACTTACACAATGGACCATCACAAAGGGTACACATAGGGGATCGTACTAGACGTCCACCACCCTTATCCCAAGTCGGATACCCTATATCTCATACTTGGGGCACAACACATTTACTGGTCTCACATCACATGACATAACACAATACACTCTATGAAAATTTTCATATAACATAGCAAAATCAATGTACTTAAATACACTCCATTTTCTTTAGGTGAAATTCACTTTTCTTCTCAATTTTGTAAATCTCTACTCACTTTGCATATGTAAAGGAAATCACTAGATGATGCACAACTATAGCCTAGGTAGTACTCCATTTTCTTAGGTTTAACAATACATGGTATATCATACTTTTATCTTACTAATCCATTGTCCAACATCACATATATGATCAATATTGGTTTTCTATATTTGAATCCATATTGTCCTTCCTCTTTCATTCAACTATGTTTGTTACATGTTCACTAACATATCCATATGGTAATTTCCATTATATGTATTTCGCAACATGATAAAGAATGTTTCCTACCCAATAAAGAAGTTAATCAATCATTTTCTTTTGAAACATTATAATACAAGAGAAGAAAGCACACTCAATTCATAAAACACATGATAAATCATAGAATACTAATTTTCACAACTCATTAATCTATATATATTTTTAAACAAATATTGCATTTCACTACCTAAGGTTGACTCATTCAATCACATGTTATAGTCATAATTTTTTTTTTGTAATCACAATTATTTCTAACTTCTTAAGGTACAAAGACATACAATGAGTAACAATTCCTACCTCTAAGTTTTCTCTAGTGTGTTTCTCTTTCACACCCACACACACATTTTCCTCAAGAGTACTAGTCATTAGTATCTAGAAATGCACAACATCAGTTGGGAGTCTTTCATGGAAATTTTCATGTCCTTGATGATACCATTTAGTTTCTCAATCATTCAATTCACTAATTTTTTTTTTTTTTACATAATTCCTCACCCAATTTATAAATTCAAACAATTGATTCTTCAATTCTTGTGACATATACACAACCTTAAAGGTCAACACCTAATTGAATATGTTATTACTTCATATTAGACATACAATCCTTTCTTATTTTGGCTCCAACAAGACTTTATTTATTAGCTCATTTATAAGGAAAGTAGTAATAGCATGCATTCTAGATAAAGTTTTAACATCAAGTTCACATTTTGATATGGTCTCATCACAAAGGTATGTTTAATTTCTAGAATTAAGTTATTTATACAATATCTAAGTCAATTTTCACCAATCTTAACTTAGTTGCAACTTTCTATACATTCTCACCTATGACTTGAATCATGTTCTATCATTTGCTATTTTAGTCTATTGGTAAAACAACTCCAAGATTTATTAGTTGTTGTATTTCTATTACATTCACTAAGTCTTTGTTTACTTGCAAAAGTGTTAGGATAACTTAAAGTTTACCCATTTAATTCAAGCTAAAATATCATTTTGACTACTTTTAAAAATTGGATTTACTATGCATTGCAAGGCTTTTATCCTTAGTTGATGCCATCATACATGAAATTTTTTTCTTACCAACCATAAAGTGAATTGTTTGCTGCTTCACGAGATTAACCCTTATACACTTATATGTAAATCAATACCTTAGGGTAATAGAATAGGGCCTATAAATTCCATGGTCAAGGTGTAAAAGATTCTTAGTTCATGCGTTTATTAATATCAATTTGTAAACAAGTCCTTAATTTTTATTTTATTATTTTTATTTTGTCAAACAACCTACACCCTAAGGTTTAGTTTTAATCTTTCTGAAGAGTTTAAATCTAACAATATGGTTGTTCAAATTCCTCATATTCCATCCTTGTTGTCAAATTGATTTAATCAATTTAAGGGTTTAGAGATTTAACGTTATTCAACCACAACCTTTAACACATTAATCCCCTTTAGAGGTTCATATAGTTCCTTAGTGACAAATCTTCAAAAGTACAACTTCTACCCTTTATTTGTACTAAGATTCCTATAAGAAAATATGTTGCTCCCAAAACAACCATAACTTCAAGAAGTTGCATTACTATTCTATTTTATAATTATTGACTTAGGCAACCAACGAAATTATGTTTCTTCAATAATACACATCATGATGTCTTATAACACTGTTTATACACTTTATAAAAAGACTATGTTTCAAAGCTCAATTATACCTTTTTAAGGTTTAAGAAAGTTTAATGCCAAAAGACTAGATTAACGTCATAACCATTGTTAGCTAGACTAATTCCTCCACCGTCCTTACTTAAATCAAGGGAACCTATTTTGTCTGATTAATTCTTAAAGATAAAATTCTTTTAATTAAACATTTATTTGAACCATGGATTTCGTTCAATCTTTGACCATAGGGTACATCACAACTCTAACTAGGTTGGATATTAACTTTTATATTCTCTTTTTCTATACAAGGTAAGTTATCTAGGATTTTCATTACAACATTTTATTCTACCTAACACAAGGAGGTTTGCACATTTATCCACACACACACAACTCTTAATGCCCAAATTGTTCCCAGAGTTCCCTAGAGTTGCAACCTAGGTATTCTCACATACTCAAATGTATCGCCCTGACTTCCATGAAGGCAAAATCACAACTAACAATTTTTTTTTTAATTTTTTTTTTTGAAACCAAGCTACAATGTGCACACTAAAACACTAACAATTGATAACCATGAACTTGTATTGATGAATACTGTATGTGTCATGCCCATAATTTCATGCCAGAGAAACCCAACTATTTTTTTCTTTAAAAACACATTAGTTAGGATAACTATTACATTGGCTAAGTGTCATGCCCACATTTAACGTTGGGTCTAAATACAGATGTCACAACCTGTACATTTAGCCATTACCAACAATATTGTAATAGCGTATTTGGATCAATTGGGATTTTAATGGAAAAGGGTTATATTGTTAATTTTCTACCAAATTATCCTCTTTTTAAATGGCCTTCAAATTAAATAATAACATCATTATTAAATCATGCTAAAACATTATTACCAAAGTTTACATTAGACCTAATAAGAATACCCATGTGAACTCTCCAATTGTTATATTAATATTATTTCTTTTATTTAGCCATCATAATAATATTATCTCAATTTAGCATTAATAACATTGCCCTTATTTAACCATAATAACAATAATATCCAATTTCAATATTACTTTTATTACTATTTAATCAAACTAACAATAATGTTTATTTATTTATAAAATAATATTACTAAAATAATGCTTTCATTAAATTTTAACCTAATACAATATTACCCTTTAATATCAATAATTTACTAATTTTATCTCTAATTTTATTTTATTTAAATCAAAATGTTTCTTAATATCAATATTAACTTTAATACCTCTTTTAATAATACCCTTACTATCAATAGTTCAAATTGATATCACCATCAATTCACTTTTTACCATATTATACCAATATTACTACATTTTCATTTTAAACTATTATTACCCAAAATAATGATACCAATATTGCACGTAAAATCTAAATTTAATTTTGTTATGATCTCTACTCATTTCAACTTCTTGTTCGATTAAAAAAAAAATTGCATATCATTTTACTCTAATAAATCTATGTGCATATTATTAATAAAAGAGTAAAAAAGACTGAACTTGAGTAAATCTTTTTAAATTACCTTTTCTTTTCTTTTTTCGATTTTAACCTGATAAAAAAAAATTTAAAAGATAAAATGATATATATATATATATATATATATATATATATATATATATATTTTACAACAATATTAAAGTCAACAGTTTAAATCAATGATATATCAATGTTCTTATTTTTTTTAAATTTTGATATTGCTTTCATTGAGCATCAATTATTTTAAACACTTTAACTCTCTATTCTCCAAAAATAACTACCTTTAATGTAGTTATTTTCTCTCTAGTATTCCTTATAACTACTAATTATTTTAAATAGTGTTTTTAATTATTATTATTTTTTTTACGATTTTCGCTAACCAAGAATTAAAGTTTAAAAGAGACAATAAATGTGAAGGACAATATACATTTCATTTAATTGAATTCAAGTCCGCCACTATGAGGGGACATCTATTCTAACCCTAATTGTTGTATTTGATTTAATTAAATTCAAATCTGCCACTATGAGAGGACATCTATTCTAACCCTAATTGTTGCATTTGTTTCTCCTAAATTTTGTTTTAGTCACGGCATAAGGTCATGGCGGCGTGGCAAAGGGCAGCACAGGTTCCTTCAAGCTTCGTATATGCCTTCAACCTGTCTTATATGCATTATATCTTTATTTTATTTGGAACAAATATTTGTTGGGTTTTAATCTATTTATTTACTGTATAAATTTTGAGTCTGGCATACATGGATTTATATTTTAATATTTTTGTTTGTGTCACTACAAGGGAGGCGAGTGGTAGCAGCGACTAGAGTTGGAGGGTGCCAACTGAGAGTCAGATCTTGCAGATTCGGGAGTATTATACAGCAAGGATTACTTATTGCTTTTGTTTGGTTTTAAATTTAAAACCCTAAGTAATTTATTTATTTATTTTCCTCCATTTTAATGTGTAAGTAGAGATCTGAAATCTTATTTGTTTTGGAGGCAGAATAAATATGCAACGAATAGAGGGTAGATTTACATAAACCTGTTATGTTTTGTTTCAAAAAACAAATCCATACATTTAATTTTTTTTTTAACTTTTTGTTATTTTGTTTACTAACGCTTCCTGCAACCTAATATCTTATATATGTATATTTTGTGACTACTTTGTTCTACAACAAAAGTTTTTATTCTTATTCTATTAAAATAATAGTAAATATATATATATATATATATATATATATATATATATATATATATATAGTTGCAGTTGTTATGCAGCAAAAGCAATATGTTTAGAGGGAGTGTGACTGTGCAACTGCCACTCTATTCTTTCTTCTATTTTTAATTTTTTTTATTATTAATCTCTTTTTCTAATTAATGTTTAAACTAACCATATATAAGAATATATGAAATATATATATTTATATAAAATATATTATTAACAACATTTATAAAATGTATCAAAACATTAATTTAGTTAGTCTTATTCACATATCACTTGCATAAATGACTATTTAAAAGCAAGTAGAAATTTTGGTAAGTTTTAGAGAAAATATTACCACTTCTATTCTACCTAGATTTATATTATTTCTTTTATTATTTTTTTTGCCATTGCTATTTAGTAGAAAAGAAAATTAATACCTTTTTAAGTATTGAAGATCTATAATTTATGCAACAAAATTAAACCTACTTTCTTTCTTTTTTGTTTATTTCTAAACAAAGGAAAATACAATTACATAAACAAAACTTTCATGATATTTACAATAAGATTTATGGCGGAAATATTTTGCTACATTTTAAGGTATTATATCTTGGATGAACACCTTTAGAACTTTAACAAAATGAGGTTAAACGCTTTCATTTAAAACTTTAAACATCATTTTCAAATGCTCACTTTTGTTAACATAGCCTTTTTATACCTTTCCATTAAGAACACAATACACCATTTTCTTTTACGATATGAGTCCAAAATCTAGCATTTTCACTATGAGAAAACACCAAACTCTCTCATTTAATATACAAGGGTTTCAAGTAGAGGCATCAAGAGATAAAATCAACATTTTTTGATCAAATTTTTATAAGGAATACATGATAATGAATAATGCTTGCTCTAATACATATTTCACTCCTAAATAAAACACTATCTTTCCATATTACAACAATATTTGAGATTACAATGAATACACACAAATGAATAAGCTTTACTCTCTTCTTCTTCTTCTTCTTTTTGTCTCTTATGTTACAACAATCACTAGCTTTCTATATTACCACTAATTTTGAGAAATACAATAAACACCATACAACGGAATAAGGCTTGCTCTTTTCCTATAATTTCCTTCTAAAACAAAATACTAACTTTTAATATTGCAATAGTATTAAAAAGAAATACAATGAACACAAACAAAGGAATAAGACTTGCTAAAACATGAATCCCATCTTTTAGAATTACAATATTATCACAATATTTGAGGAAGCAAATGACTTACAAACTCATGAACTAGGTCTTGCTCTCCACCCTACCGTAATGGCGTCATGGAGCCTCGTGGGCTCTAGCCATACCCCCGAGCAAGAAATACATTATACACCATTGTAATTCAATGGTGAGAGCTTAGTGCTATAACAAGATTGCTCATTATACATCACATTACTCTAATATATCCCTTAAACAATCTTACTTATGATTCAATGCATAGATCAAGCTATCTCTACCAATTCTAAGAATAAGAAATGGAAAAAAAGACTTATCTCTCTACAAGCTGCTCTCCTTTGAACTCCTATTCTTCCATCCTTGACTCTCTCCTTCTTTTCTTCACTTCACAAGTTCTCCAAAAGGAGAAGTGGGCAATGTCCATTTCCTCTTTTCCATCCAAGTATATAATCATTCAACTTGAATTCATTTGAATGAGAGAGAGACACTTGTCACTCTCTCATTTGATCTTTCAACACACATCCCCACAAATTCTCACACATGTGTGAGACTTTTGGGGAGATGGGGAATGTACTATGACACTCTACCCAACATCCCTTACAAGGTGGCTTCACACATGTGAAAGCCTTGATGCTCTTCCCAAGTTCATTAATGAACTTTGGGGAGTGGTGGGAGAGTGACAAGTCACTTCTCCCAACTCCCAAGGACTCAAATTCGTCACACTTTTTCAAGTGGACTTTTGAAGGGTCATATCATGTCCTAAGGACAAAGTCACATGTCCAAAAGATCCCCCTTCCATAGGTATAGGCCTTAGGGGTCTATTTTTGCACTAATATCAAAGAAATTGACCATACAACACCCTAAAAGACAACTTTAAAGGCCAATTCGAAATTCAAGACCTAACTAAGGATTTGAAAACCCTAATAGATCTTACACTCTTAACCACATGAGTATAATCAATAAGGATCCAAAAAGTACCTACACTAAGCCACCAATCATTAAAACCCTCCACTCAATTACAACATAAACAAAACCCTAATTACCTCCCAAGTCATAGGGTCAAAAATCAAAATTTCAAAAGATAGATATTTGACTTGGGTCTAGATTGTTCTCCCTTTTACCCTTGGCATTACTCTCATATGCATTTTTCCAAATACATGTTAGGTTAGAAATATAATAAATACATTGATGATTCTTGGCTAGTGATCCTTCTGGAAACTTCTCCTTGATCTTCCAAAGTCCTACTTTATTCCTACCTATTATCATTTCCCAAGTAACATGAAACTTATTAGCGAGATTCAAACTAATATTAGATACACAAAATTTCTTAGCTCATATCGATCTAAGTGTATTCTTCATATGATACTTGTTTGAGAATCTAAATATTATCTTCTCACATTCATTCCTAACAGTTCTCTCATTTTCATTTAATGAAGAGAATTTCTCACAATAATCATTTACAATAGTTAATACTAAAATCAAAATATTAAACATGGAATTAGGTTAAATCATCAATTTAAACTTATCAAGGTGTGACAAAATCTATAGATAGGGTTGGGCCTCATAGCTTATCTTTAGTGAATGGTTAGATGCTTGACCCCACCTGGCTCCCCTCCACGACACTCATTTATACAGGGCAACCAATCATCAACACCCATGAAACTCCCATTGTATGCTTTCCATTTCTACTAAAAGACCGTAAAAGTGTGGGGCAGCTTCAGAATGACCGTTCTTGCACCAACAAATAGATCAAAGGATTTTGGAAATTCTAGCACATGGGTTTTAATAAGGACTTTCCATTCATGGAGATTATTATCGACGAGAGTCCCCTTTTGGATCCATCTTATGGAAATCAACCGCGTGATATTGGAGTTTATCCAATACCCACATTTATATCCTGTTGGAATACTCTTAGGTTAGAGTGTTACCAGTTGAGTTGTTCCCTGTGAGTACTTTTTCCCCAAGGCAGGCCCTCTAGGATAAACAAAAGCGAGTAAAAACAATATTCGTAACTCGATCAATCTTTGTTGGCAACAAAGAGAGAGAATATACGTAATAATTCCCCCACTCACAATCACACAAGATTTTGTTTAAATTTTAAACCCAAATTGAAGTGTGGAGGTGATTGCTTTATCTCAACCTAAAATCATGAAAAAGGCCTTTTGATTTTCAATATTGCTATAAAGCGCGAGAGAAGCGCATATGTCCTTTTTCAATGAGGTTAGTTCAAGTAAGCCTTCACAAAACAATGTAGCACATGTTCATTTTAGATCCCACAAAGTAATAATGAATTTTTTTTAGAGCACCAAAAGACGAATGATAGACATGTTCAATTTTTATCCAAAGAAACAAGCTCTAGTATGTTGTGATCCTAATGTTTATTTTAGACTTTTGTAAGAATTGAAAAGATCCTTTTTAAACCCAAGTGAAATTAGTGTCCTAAGAAAGAAGTGATAACAATTTCTTAAAAGTGTTAAGCAAACACTAAAGTGTTTAAAAACACTTTGATCTTGCGAAATATCCTCCTCATGCTTCTCCTTTCTTCATTTTTGATTTCCAACCTACAAGGGAGAAAACTAGTCTGATTCTGGAAAATACAGAGATTAAAAAGCAGAAAACAAAAGACAAATTAATCATTAATCAAAAAGCACGTGCTAAAATTTCATTTCCACTTTTTACTCCCTACCAACAGCGCAACTTGTGACTGCGCTAGAGTTTGATTTCCTAGCGGTGCTCTCATAGCACCACTTACCAGTCAGCATCACTCTGTGTTAGGACAATGAGCTCACTTGCATCATAGTTTTGCACAGTGTCATAGTTTGGTTTTTTTGAAAAATTCTCCGAGTCAAACAGTCAAGCGATAGAGTTTAGAATTCAAATTTTTTGGGCGGGAAGAGTCTAGTGTCGCACTTTGAGTTTCCCATAGTGCTATATAGCGACACTGAAGAGTCAGCAGTGCCAAAATAGTGACGCTGAGCTCTTAGCATTGGAATTTTCTATGTATAAAATAAAAGCGCCAGAAATTTTAGGAAAAAGTGAAGTTGAAGATGGGGTCAACCCTCCTTCTAGCACCAAATCTTAGAGAACCCCAAATCCTAACACGCAAAACACAATGAATAAACACATTAAGTTAGATATTGCAAGCACGAACAAGGATTCCCCATGAAATCCATTTACAAACTTCAAATTAGGAAAGAAAAGAACACAATGAAACAATAAAATATAGATTCAATCTAATTAGAATAGAAAACACATGATCCATGGGGGTGGTGCCAATTTCATGTGAAAGTGGCCCTTTCTAATTCCTAAGATGCAAGCTTGACTAATGATGTTGATGATGATTGATCCACTTTGTTGATGAAGAATGAGAGGTCCAAACCAAAAATCTGCAAAACCTAGCTAAGAACTCAATGGTGATGGATGAAATTTGATAGATATTTGAGCATGGTAACTTTTCCTAATTTGTGGATGATAAAATAAGGATACAAGCTCTTTATTTATAGAATGCCAAGATGGATGAATGTCCAAATTTGAGCAATGTGGGACTAACATTCATCCAATGGCATGATGCCCTGTCGATCTATGAGAGTGGATGGAGGATGTGCAGATTTGGGGGATTGTGCTAATAAATGCTTATTTTTGAATTTGAATTTTGTTGCAATGACTTGCAAAGAGGGAAGGGAAAATGCATTAAATGCCACTTGGCTCAAGACAAAGGACATGTAAAATAGAGTAAATGCCTTTTTGGATGTACATTTCAACTTGGAATTTTGAATTTAAACGCGGAGAATATTCAAAGATGCCTTGTGAGAAAATAGAGATTTAATAAGTGAATTAAATCTATTTTCATGTGCAACTTGCAAAATCTAGAGGATGGGACATGATAAGAGATTAAATTAATCAAGGGTTAATTAATTTAATAGGAGATTAGATGATGCGATCTATTTGACTCAAACTTATGGATTTATTTAAATCAAATAAGAGAGGAATAAAATAAGAGATGAATTAAATAAGAATTTTGATTTATTTAATTAAAATAGATGGTGTTAGATTAAATCAAATAAGGTTTTAATTTATTTAATTTAATAGATAGACTTTAGAGATTTAATCAAATAACATTAATTATTTAACTAAATGGGGATAATTAGATCAGATGAATTGATTTAATTAACAAAAGAGGTGACTTGATTAGATAAAATACTTTATTTAATTAAGAGAGGAATATTGATGAATTTAATCATATAAGGAGATTTGATTAAATGGTTAGACCGAGGGATGATTCAGGATGAAACGATGTTAGTAGTCGAGATCAAGTGCACAATGTCAATCGGTATATTTTGCGTGTCTACAATATCCACCCATTCCTTAATATGGAATATGTACTTGAACACATCAAGAAAAATAGATCTTTATACTAATTACAACAAGCTTCCTCTCTCTTTCACAAAAGAATAAAATAATCATTCCCTAATAAGAAATAGAACTAACTTCCCAAACAAAACAAACAATGTAACTCAATCTTTTCAAAAACATAAAACAAAGTATAAAAGAGTAGGAATTAGCATGCCTATTCATGAAATGCTCCAATTGATTAATTTGGTAGCCTAGCATAGCCTCCTCAAAATAGTATGAAACTCCCAATAAACTCTCTCCCACTTAACCAAAGACTTCCTCTCAAAATCCTCTCTCAATTCTCTCAAAAAACTTCTCTCACAACTCAAGAAATTCAAATAAAATAACTTAAAAAATCACAACAAGAATGTAGATATGCATCCCAAATGAGGTAGATAGCTCCTCTATTTATACACAAAAATAAAAAACTAAAGGCTAAAAATAGGGTATTAGGAATGACACTTCTCAGCTCAAATGATTCAACTCAGAAATCTACAGAAAAGGTGGTAGCTAAAGTTGATGCATAGTGAACACATACACAACCATGGTGAATGAGTCACACTTCTCAAATGAATAGCAAGAAAGATAATTAGGAATGCAAGGTGTATACACATAAAATTGGTCAGGACAATTAATTAATTAAGTGCAAGGCATTTAATTAATAAACCTCTTATTCTGTCTACTTATAAATAAATTCTAAATTTATTTATATAGTTCACATTTTCTAATTCTTCTTATCTTAAATCATATTCCTCTAATCTTAATTAAATAAACAAATTCAAATAGTTTGTTTTATTTAATTAATATTTTCTTAATAATTTTAATTGAATTTAGTCATGTCTACAACTTTTCCTCTTGCCATCTCATCATGTGTCTCATGAATTTAAATATTCTTAATATTTAAATTGGAATTATCTTCAACAAATTCTGAAACAAACTTGAGACACTTGGCTCTCTTCCTCCATTTAATCTTTCTCACACTTGGCAAAGTGTTCTATTAAAGGGAACATTCTCCTTGATTCCCTCTAACTTCTTCATCCTCCACCCTTGATCTTTCCAGCTAAAATCCTGACCATTGGTTGTTGCCACATTAGAATATGCCTTCGAAATCCTATAAATATAGCCTCATTCTACATCATTTCAGATCCTTGCTTTGAGCAATCTTACTCTGCTGAATTTTCATTACAGCTATTGGAACTATAAAATTTTTAAAATTTTATAGTGACTTACACTCATAAATTTCC
>VDFB02140033.1:0-36132 GCA_007258455.2 Sequoia sempervirens | reverse complement strand
ATATGTCAAGTAACATTCATAACGTTTAGAAAATATTGACCACTCTCTAGAATAGCCTATTAAACATGGGTTGTGCTTAAATGCACTACATAATTGATATAACACAACTACTCTGCATATCAACCAGAGTTATAGGCTCTTTATTGCAGCAAGAGGTAATCACTCTTCGATCATGCTATAATTACATCCTATCCTGTTAAACTTGAGACAACCTGAATGCACCTAATGATGATTATTGACACCTACATTATACAACCTGAATTAACTACATTAAATGAGTGCCTCCATTTCTATCACAAAATAGCCACATTAAACTTGGGTCACACATGAATGCATCCTGTATTTGCTATAGCACAACTGTGCCAAATGACCAATACAGTTATGGATCACATAATTACATTCACAAGAATCTGTTCCTCCGTTGTGATCTTATGGTGATTCCACACAACAAAATCTGGACATGAAATTCTCAAAACCTCTACAAATGAAATCTGATGAGATATTGCTTTAAAATATGATTTTCAAACCTGGAACTACAAATCTGACTTACTGAATTCTGCAAAAAGACAATGACTATCCTCAACCTGGTGATATCTTCTTGAATTTTTTCTGATTTTTCCCAGGAAAATCGTCCGTAGTTCTCCACAAACTGTCTCAAGTAGAGCAAAACACTGTCGCAATACATCAGGCGCGAACTCACTTTTCTTTATGTCGGCCCACAATTTGATTTTTTTAATTTTTCATGTTTGTCGAACATTCGACGAAAATAATAGCCGACATTTCGACGAACACCAGGTTCGTCGATATTTCGACGGATGTCGGGGATAAACTTTCGAAACAATTGGAAATTACACATCAAATTTTACAAGCACCCGACGAACATCGAATTTTACATATTTTGTCGGACAGTTTCGTCGTATTTTGTAGTCAAATGTATTAGTATATGACTGCTAGATCCCTCAGGATCTGGTGCTCACATGTGTCTAGTAGCAGTATGTCAGGAGATAGTGGTGTTCGATCGTGATTGTGATCCACTGAGTGTACCAATAGAAAACTCTAAGCCTCGTATCTGTCCAAGGGCCTCTCAATGTGCTCCTACTATTTGATCTCTCTTGGGCCTGTAGCTTGGCTACCTTTGCCTCTAGTCTCTCAAACTCTACCGAAGTCCATGATGACTGTGCCTTAGGGGAAGCATTGGCTCGGTGGGTGCACCTCCTCAAACTCTCATACACTGCCCATAATCTCATGTATGGCCTGAATGACTTTGGGTCCTGATCCACAATGGGTGGGGGCACATAGTCTGAACCTATGGCCTCCTCGTCGACTGATGGGGGAACTATCTCTACAACCACTTGTCGATAGAGATTCTATAAGTCTCTCACAAATATTGTAAGGTAGAAACAATAAAATATCAGTACACATCATGATATATATATATATATATATATATATATATATATATATATATATATATATATATATATATATATAATGTAAGCACAAGCATAAAGTATAACAGTAAATAAAATATCATCACCTATATCCCCAGCAAGCTGTGTAAAATCAGCCTCAACATGTGCATGGGGCATGGAGGACATGCTAGCCTCTCCATGATTGTGGGTACTAGTGCCTACTGCAGCGACTGCTCATGATCTAGTCATACGAATAGGAGAGGGCTCTCCCCACTCGTGTGACCCTAGTGAATCCTCACCTATTGTCTCATCATCCTCGCTCATGGATTGATCCTCCTCCTCCTCCTCCTCATATCCTCTGTCCTGGTTGTCATAGTCAGGATTTTCATCCTCATCATACTCCTCATCTATGACATCTTTAAATATGTCTATAGCCCTGTAGCGTGTCTCCTCAGCCCTGTCCTTTGCATCATCTCCCTCATTTGGGAGTGGAACTATATCACCTATCGGCTCCTCCATAGGAAACACAGGAGTTGGTCGTGATACTTTCCACCACTCCTCATAGTCATTTGTGGCACCAATGTCATCTACATCAGAGATCAAAGGCGTGTCATGATCCGAGTACCCAGAGCCACTAAAGACAACATCCTCTATAGTGAATTGTACCATATCACCAGGTCTCTGAGCACTCTGCACTGATCTCCTGAAGAAGGGTCCTGCCCTAGGTGTTATCTGCATCTACCCAAACTGCCGCATGACTCGATTGTAGTAGAAAGGACGTACTACGTAGTCATGTCTTCTAATAAAAAACTTTTCCAGCTGTAGTCTCCTCATTTGTTGAGTGTGATATGGCCATTGAAGCAAAAGTTGATAAGGTCTCCAAAGGATCTCATCCTCCTCTAGTCAATCAAACTGCACTCTCCAGAAGTGAAAATCACCATACTGCTAGAATCATTGCAGAGGATAGCTGAAGGCCTGATGGTACCCCACAACTGTCGAACACGGGAAGTTGGTAGGTCTAGTACAAGTGATATGCTCAAGGCACCAAATCTATAGAAGCATACAATGTACCATACTTTCCACCTCCCAAAAGATAAATCATCCAAGATCATAATATAGGTGTGCTAGGATACAACGCACCAAGGCATATACTCTCTAGTGATCTGCCAGATCCCTCATATCAGGTGTATCAGTTCTCCCTCTAGGTGTGCTCCCCGGCTATTTGGGATGAGTACTAATGCAACTATGAGCATCATGATCTGTATAACCAATGGGGCTCATGAATATAATAGCATAGATAGATCGATTCATGCACTCACTCTCTCCTCATGTAATGGTCTACAAAGGTAATACTGCATGTCATATTTCATCTCCTGTAATGATCGCTCTGCTCAAAAGAATACACGCTCACCCCGAATAGGAAATCGAAGTATATGGTGGACATCCTCCAGTGTGATCATCATCTCACTAGTCAGAATATGCAAGGTACGTGTATCGGCATCCCAGTGCTTTGCTAGTGCCATCAACATAGAATCATGGTACCTCATGGGGGGCATGAGGTAAGCCCAATATACTCCAATAGTTTGAAGCAGCTCTATGTCCTCCACTAAAAGAGTGGGGGCTAGATCTCTAAGCAAGCTCATTTGTCTACCATGTAGATGTTGACGCGAATGGGTGGGTACCTAACAAAAAAAAAAAGAAAAAATATGTCTTATAAGAATTCTAATCTCTTTAATTTTTACATCAATAATCATATAAGTGTACTAAAGTTGAACTAGTGTGCTTTCCTAAAGGCCTTAAATACTTTAGGACCCTTTTGGGACACTTTGCAAAGAAATGGGACACTTTGCAAACAAAAGAGACAATTTGTGAAACAATGGGACACTTTGTGAAAAAAAAATTTAGATCCTACATTAACCTAAAAATGAATTAAAAACATCAAATTACTATGTAAGGACAAAGCGTAGATAGAAGAATTGACTCACCTAGTGTGGTTGTTCGCCTTGTGCTTACTGCTCCCGCAACATGTCCAATCTCGTAGGTCTGTAATCTTGTTTGCTCAACATCTTTCACCCTTCTTCAATCACTTTCAAACTACAAAAGGTAAATGAAAAAGTAAGTTAGAATTAACTTCACCTTTCAGCTCTTATGTAAGTTAAAATTAGGGTTTTTACTACATTAGTGTTAAAAAGTGTATTTCATTAAAATCAACATAACTGGTGTTAGAGGACTCCATTTTTGACGTCGTTTGTTGCATTGATATCATGATTCCGCTCCTAAAATCATCTACTATCTATCATCATGTGGCATGGTACTTGGAAATGCCCTATGGTATGACTTACCCTATTCAATGGGGCTAGATTGCTACCTTGATTCCACCTCAGTGAAGTAAGAAGAATCAAGGGGGGGCATACATCTACCCTCGAATGTGATTTCTAGTTAGACATTTGATAAGATGATTTTTGGATAGCTAACGAATTCGTACTACAGGATGCAGTTCCTAACATTGTGGTTTTGCAGAGGACTATAGTGGGGGCTTCATTCTCGGGCTGATGCAAGAAGTTGGGTCCACAAAAAGCTCAAAAAGTGGAAGTGCTTTTGCTGTCTTTTAGAATTTATCACACTTGGACTGAAAATTTGAGGCACTACACAATGAATTTAAAAAAAATCAGTAATATGAAATTTAGCATTTTGAATCTAGTTTCCAAATATGTAATTTATTCAAATACCTAGATGATAGAAATTAAAAGTCCCTATTTTTTTACCATACCATGCACATGTACGAACACCAATTTTTGACCCAAATAGAATTATTTTTCTAATTCCTTTTGGGGAAAGAGAGCTAACAACATGAATATTGATGAGGAATTTTTTTATAATTTTTTTTTTGAATATATATTTTTTATTGATTTTTTATTGGCCTTAATTGTTGTTTTTAAAAATCAACATGTATGGACAACATAAATGGACCTAAACTAGACATTTTTTGAAGTTTTTTTTTTATTGTGTAGAGAATTTTCTGAAGATTGATGCCATATAATTTTTTTACAAGAAACTTAACCAAAAAAATTTATTAAAAAACAAAAAAAGCCCGATATTTCAAGTTTAAGGACTAGTTTGCCTAGAAATGAATTAAAAAATAATAAATATAATCCAATATTAATAAAAATTATATATTTGGAAACTAGATATTGTGTTCTCTATTGGGTTTTAATTTTATAGATTGATTCAAAAAAAAAGTCCATCAGTCATATTGCCAAAGTTGGACATTCTTCTTCAATATGCCTTAGTTTTTTAGTTGCAGGTCAAAGGCTAAGGGTCAGATTGCCAAGCCTTTCCTAAGCCTAAAACCGAGGCAACATGTGGGTTGGGAATTAAAATTTTTTAAAATGCGTACAAGATTTTAAAAACACACACGTTACAAAATGCATGTGTTCTTTATTTTCTTGATTATTTTAAAAAATAAATACTTTTTAGAAACGTGTATGCATTTTTATGTTACAAAATGTGTACGCATTTCTAAAAGGTATTTAATTTTTTAAATAAATGACTTGTATGTGTTATAAAACACATACACATTTTTTAGTGCATACGCGGTTTTTTAGGCTCGGGTACCCAAAGCATAATGCATACATGTTTTCTATGAGATTTTTTTTCTAACTGAGACTTCCCCTTTTCGTGGACCCAACTTCTTGCTTTTACCTTCTCCCGTATCATGATTGAACTTACATGTGTATCCTTTTATGAAACAAAAGTCATTATTGGATTCCTTTAGCTTACATATGCACGTAGAGTCATATGGGTGCTAAAGTGGGGGCTAAATGTAGTGTAGAAAATTGTGCACTCTTGAAGAAAGATGCAATTTCACACTTAATTTGGACCTATTTTGGCACCCTTGCATTAATTCCCCTTGAGAATCACCATTTATAGACCCCTAGGACCCATTATTTTGGATCTCAAGGCTCATTCCACTCAAAAATCATATAAAATCACTTAAATCCTGACAAAAAGCATTTAAAACATTCAAATCTCAAAAATCCACTTCAAAAACCTTAGGTGGGACTCATTCGCCACCTTGGGCGAATGAGTCCCCTTTGGTGGGACCCATTCACCAAGGGTGGCGAATGAGTCCCATTTGGGGTCTTTTTCAAATTTGAGCGGGAATTCATCAATTTAATTCATACTTTTGGTAAATGTTGGCCTTTGAGGTCTAAATAGTGGTCAATTAGGTGATAATGCCTATAAATCAAGCTACTAATTCATTTTTCATAAGCCAGTCATATCTCTAAGTACTTTGAGCAAGCATCAAGCATTAAGAGTATTCAAGAAATCTTTCACAAGAGCATTCTAATCCCAAAGGCAATCAAAGTTGAAGCATTGGAGCTCAGCATTAGAGTATTTTGCAGGTCTTCAAGCTCACTTTCTATCAAGATCTAGCATTGTCAAGGGTTGAGCATTGATGCGTATGGTGAATCATGATGGATTCTAGGTTGGGGAGATGCAACTAGCCATCAAGCCAATCCTAAAGACTTGTTTCCTAAGTGATTCCATCTTCCATTGTCACTCTACATTCATCCTAAGGAAGGTACAAGCATCATTAGAGTTCACTTGGGGTGATTGGAGATCATCACAAGTGAGTTTTTCATATTTTCATTTCCATTGTTGCATCATATTCTTGAACATTAGAATAGGATTGCATCATGTCTTAGATCTCCTAGTCTTTAACACATCTAGGGCGAGGGTTTTTTATGCACATTTCATCATTTTTACCAAGGTTTAATTACCAAACTAGGGGTTTGACAGAGGAAAACCCCCCATTAGAAAATCAATTTGACTTTTTTTTTAGGTGTTTTTCATAGATTTAGACCCGAAACTCAAATTGGAAGGAAAGAGTAGGTGTTAGAGAGCAAATCAGAATCTTCAATTTTTTAGAAAAGTGAAATAGGACTGATTTGCCAAGAGTGGCGAATGAGTCCCATTGTAGTTGTTTGTTAGATCTATTTGCAGTTTCTGACCCTTTTTCCCAAAATGAACTCTTGTGTAGAAACTAGGATCTGGGACTAATTTTCCCAAGTTGGCGAATGAGTCCTAGTAGCATAAAAAGTCCAGATTCCCAGAATTTCAAAGCTATTTTCAGTCTCTTCAAGGTTTCCAGGTGCACACCATCTGCATTCTTGCTTTTTTGTTCTATTTTATTTGCATTTTTAGAACATTTTTTAGATCATTTAGCATTTGTTTGCATATCACACTGTGTTTTCAAACATTTTCTTTTCCAAGTTTACACCTGGTGGTGAACCCCTCATTACACATTATTGAATCCCTAGAACCTTCCCTTTGTCAGATTTCAATATCCTTTGCATTGAAATCTCAAGGTTTTGTTCTTGAGTGAAGTGTTGAAAAGTGGTCTTTGGTCTTTCTCCTTTTAGGTCTAAAACCCTAGAAGCGAAAGAAAACACCATTGCTCCCCCCATGTCACCATTTTCCCCCATTTCAGCAACTTGCAGTCTTCCCTGACTTTAAGGTTAAGAGTGTTATTGCATTTAGAGGTAAAGATATTTTTATAGAAATGGAGGAAGTAGGTCTGAATCTCTTTAGGGTCTTTAACTAGATTCTTTTCATGCCAAACTATGTTCACTTTTTCTTGTGCCTCCTTACTTTTCAACATATTGAAGAAGTATTTTGAGCCTCTATCTCCTTGGGTCTAGGCTAGTTCATTCTTTCCCTTACCTTAACCCCTTGATCCTTAACAATTTGGTCACTCAACTCACTTTTTATTGGATTATTGCTTCATTTAGGAGCAGGTTCTTGGGGGTCCTCTTGAATTTCATTTTTAGCTTTTAGTAGATTCTCTTGAAGAATGCTCTCTTTCCTCCTTAGGTATTTTTCTCTCTTCTCCCCAATGGTTTGGAAGACATTTTTCAAGCTTCAACATTAGCATTCCACTGTTCAATGCATGAGAGACTTCTATGCATCCATTTATTAATTTCTCTTACTATTCTCACAACATCACAAAAATCCTCATTAGCAAGCAGGTTGGTGTTTAACATGAATTTACTACCTTTCTTGGAAGGAGCAGGTTGCTCATTTTCCAAGATAATTTTGACAGTCATAGGGTGATGATTTGAGAGTGTCCAAGGGGAAACTTTAACTCTAGTGGCGGTTCCATCCACTTGGCCAAATTGGAATGTTTCTCTGTGAGCATAAAACCTATCCAACCTGCCATAGATCCTTTTGTCTCCTTCCTGGAAATTGCACCAAGTGAACCATATGTTCCTTTTTTCATTTTTCTACCCCTCTATGGGGTAAAAAAACTTGAGGCTATTCTTCATTTTGTACCAAAAAAAATTCATTCCCTTTCCAACCCATGTCATAGCCCCCATCTTTATCCTTCATTATTTCAATCATATTGAATTCCCCCCAATAATCCAAGGGACTTCCTACATCTTACTCATTCACTCCCAAAGCTCATATCTTGACCTGTAGTCATTTGGGGCATAAATATAGTAGATTCCAAATCTCAAGTTGTCTTTCTCTATTATAATCTAGACAACTTTGTTGCAAGGCAAGGTACATTGGCATTTAATCCATTTCCATGTTTTGTTACAAAATGGGTGGGGTCCCTCCATATGATGTTTAGGCTAGTTTCAAGTTTCAAGTTTAAAACCTCTTTGAGTTCTTGAAGTAGAACTATATCCTTCTACATGTTTTGATTCATGAATCTTCTTATATTATATTTCCTATCTAGGAATTCAAGTCCCTTAATGTTTCAGGAGATACAATTAAGAATCATCAACATCCATTAATTAAGGAGTTTCTTCCAAGCTCCTAAAGGCATCAAAGCATTTAGGAACCTATAGCTTTTTCATTTTTACTTTTCTGGTAAGCAATAGCCTCCTCCTTTATTTTCTTTCTTCTACCCCTCCTTTTTTGCTTGAGCATTTTATTAGCTAGGGATCCACCTTCTTCTCCATCTTGGTATTTTTCATCCTAATGGGGGGCTTGGGTGGGGTTTTCTTGGGTTGCAATCCTCTATGTGACTTCACCTTTGGATAGGTCTTCAATACCCCTACTGGGTTCAAGCTATTTAGGTAATTTTGGAAAAACTCCAAGGCATCCTTCCCTAAGGGCTTGAAGCCTTGGTTTGATGGAATTTGGATCTTGCACTTACTTTCCTTGACCTTTTCAAAAAAAGAAGTATTATTTTCTCTCAGGGTTGAGTCCCCCATTTGGGATTCAAATTTCTTATATAGGACTGCTATGGTTTTGGTAGGATCGTCCTCAGTGTCCATGGCTACAATCAAAGAGTTTTTCTCATCTCCAACTCCGGTCATCGAGAGGAGAGGATTCCTCCCCTTAGTCTTAGAAGTTTTCAAGTCTTCCTCCTTTTTTAAGGAGTCGCCATCTTTTTTAACAATATCTTTATTATTTGTTTGATCTTGTGCATTTGAATATGGGTCCTACACATGAGAGATCACCCTACCTTTTTTATTCTTTAACTAGCTCTCATTTGGGTGAAAATTTCCTTCCACCACAGAATGGGATAAGTTTTTGGCTTACGGTGTGACCACCTCAACATTAATAGTTTTTCCCCCACCTGATTTGAAATTATTTAAAATCTTTTTTATTTTTAGCAATTTGATTTCTCAAATTTAACATAACCATCTCTTGAGCACTCAGCTTATTGTTGAGGGAAATATGGCCACCTTTTCTTTGGTGGTCAATATTAGGTTGCGCACATACTGGGGATACCTCAAGTTAGGCTTCATCCCGGAACTCCCATCCTCTCCTAGACATGGGGAACTAGTACTTATTTCCCCACGTAGGGCAGAACTCCCACTAAGCAACACTTTCTCCTCTACTAAAATAATTAAATTCAAATCATCTTCAGCCGACGGAGCCTACAAAGAAGCCAAAGTGTCATTGCTTTGTTTCTCCTTGGTTGAGGGAATGACACAATGAACTGATACACTTAGGGTAGGCTTTTCCACCTTCTTGGAGTCCAAGGTTCCCCCCCTCCTTCAAAGATATGGAAACTAGACTTTTTAGGGTTAGGGTCTTCTTTACGTTTCTTGCTTAGGAAATTCATGTTTTTTAATATAGGGCAATTTTTCCTTTTGTGCCCTTCTTTTTTGCATAAAAAGCACACATTAGCACCACCTAGAATTTCAATTTTACAATTCACAATTACATTATCTGTTTCTAACTCTATTTCCTCTAGAATCTCTATCTTAGGTGTAATAGAAAGCAAGATGCGAGCATCCATATAGAGGAGGGTGTTCCTGGTTTCCTCCACTCTTAAGGCCCTCCTGTATTTCAAGAGTAACTAGGGGATCACCGCCTATAACACGAGCGAGACACTTTTTAAAATAAACCATCTCGAGTAAGAGAGAGAGAGGATTTGCTCACATATCATGTTTGGGGACCAGTCAATGGCCCTAAAGACTGCATTGCCTGGACCATCCAAAACTCTTTTTTTGTTGTCTTTCTTTGCATTTCACTACATTTAAAGAATATTAAAGATAACCCTTTTTGAATTAATTTGTAAAAAGAATGGTGTATCCCTAGTTTTCTATTCCAAACATTTTCCATCTAGCCATCTAAGAACTTACGAGATGGGATTTTTTTACAGTCTAAGACCACAAAGAATATAGCAATTTTTTAAAACCTTTTTTCCTCATTGTCTAGCACATTAGCCATATCCTCATTAGGAATGAAGAAATTTTTCCTAGGGTTAGCAGTAGGGAACTTACCTCTCCCTCCTCCCGTAAATTGGTCGCACTCCAAGTTTCCATCTCCAACTTCAACATGAATTTGGTCATTGCAAGAACCAAACCCCTTATGTTTTCCATTACAATCTCTTTGAAAGATTTCATCGCATTGTTAGCCACCTTTCTTGCATCACCATTTAAACCATTTTGTGAGCCGTCTGGGGGTTTACTCGAGATCATACGACAATCTTCCATCAATGGCCTCTGGGTACGAAAGACCCCAAAGGAAGCAAATAGAAGCAAGTATTAATGATTAAATCGATGGGGCTGAGACCATCCAAGGGTTTCTCAGCATTCATTGCTTATTCCACACAAACTAATAATGTCCAAAATATGATCCACATGCATGAAATAACACATATGGAGCAAGGCAATGAATAATAAATCAACCAAGGTTTAAGAAAGGATATTATGAGGGGGAGAGATTACTCCCTTGATGACACTTTGGCCATCACAAGGACATCTTGTTGTTGTAGAGCCCCTCGAATTGCATCCTTTATGATGGTTGCTTCTAAAATCAACCAATAAAAAATACAAAATAATGTCAAAATGTATGCTCATGTCATTCAAGCAATTAATATAGTTGACATTTGATTCAATGAGCTAAGTAAATATAGATATAGTTTTTTAAAAAATTGAGTTTTGTACTATTATCAATATGAACCAATAAAAAAGATAAATGAAATTTTTACAATTACTTAAAATAGAAAATTAAATATAGACTATAGAATTTATGCTCAAGTTTTTTAAGTCTATGTGATGATTGACTAATATGGTAAAAGAAATTGAATGCAATAGATGCATAAGTATTCCTACTTGACACGAACTAATAAAAAATGAAATAATATGGTGAAAGAAATTGAATGAAATAGATGCATAAGTACTCCTACTTGACAGGAACTAATAAAAATTGAAATAAATATAAAAAATTTCAACATGATAATATACCAAACGAACTAAGGATATCCTTGTTTACGGTTAATATGGAAATTGCATGGCTTTCTTGGATTTCTGTGCTCCTTACCGCTGGTTCACTGTTATTATTCTTCTTTCTATGGAGGAGGCAGAGTAGAACAAGGCTTCCTCTTCCCCCCGGACCTCCCGGTTGGCCTATTGTGGGAAACCTCTTTCAGCTGGGAAGAAGGCCGCACGAGTCTTTGTATGCCCTCTCTCTGCAATACGGCCCACTCATGTCTCTCCGTCTGGGCATGAAAACAACGGTCGTGGTCTCCTCTGCTGCCATGGCCAAGCTCCTCCTCAAAACACACGACCACCTCCTCGCCGGGCGGCCGGTAATCGAAGCAGTCAGGTGCCTTTCCCATCACAAGTCCTCGCTAGCTTGGAGTGAATACGGCCCTTACTGGCGCCATCTCCGACGCATTTCAACTGTTGAGCTTTTCAGCCCCAAGAGACTCGAAGCTCTGCAACACCTCAGAAGAGATCAAGTATTTCGCACGACTCGACTCATTTTCGAGGACAAGGGAAAGGTTGTGGATATTGGTCGGACGGTGTTCTGCACGTCTCTCAATTTGTTAGGCAACATGATCTTCAGCACAAGCGTCTTCGATCCGCACAATCCAGCTTCTGCGGAGCTCAAAGATACCGTGTGGGAAATAATGAAGCTCGGCGGAATACCCAATTTGGTCGACTTTTTTCCGTTTCTCCAGTTCCTCGACCCGCAGGGTGTGTCCCGGGAGACGGCCAAGCATTTGTAGGCAATTTATGACTTTTCCGATATATTCATACAGAAAAGGCTTGCCACCACTAGCCAAAGCGTTGAGCGTAACGACTCTGAGAAGGATTTTCTGGATGTTCTGCTGGATTCCAGAACTGAAGATTTCACTTTAGCTAGTATTCGAGCCCTGATAGCTGTGAGTACTGAAAAGATTAGAAAAAAATAAAGGTTTATAAATCTCTGATATTTTCCAGACCTCTAATTGTGCTCTGGTTTCAGGAATTATTTCTTGCCGGTACTGAAACGACGACCACAACAATAGAATAGGCCATGGCCGAATTCATTCGCAATCCACAGAAATTAAACAAAGTCCGACAAGAACTAGATGAAGTCGTCGCGGGTTGCAACCGAAGAGTGGAAGAATCTGACTTAGATCATCTGCCTTATCTACATGCAGCCGTGAAAGAAATATTCCGCTTGCACCCGCCTAGTCCTCTGCTGCTACCCCGCAAAGCCGGAAGCTCCTTCAAGATCGGGGGATTTGTGATACCCAAAGAGAGTGAGGTGATGGTGAACGTTTGGGGCATTGGGAGGGACCCTTCGATTTGGAACAATCCCTTGGAATTTATGCCCGAGAGATTTCTGGAGGGCAACAGAAGGAAGATAGAATACAGTGGACAAGACTTTGAGCTAATTCCATTCGGAGCGGGGAGAAGAATTTGTCCGGGGCTTCCATTGGCGAGCCGTATGATTCATTTCGTTTTGGCTTCTTTACTTCATTCCTTTGAATGGGTACTTCCGGATGGGATGAGTTGTGAAGAGATGGACATGACTGACGAGTTTGGGCTTGCCTTAAAGAAGGCTACAGATTTACTGGCAATCCATGTACCCCGTCTCCAACATCATATTTACTAACGATCCCCGACATGTATTGCCTGTTATCTTATCTATTATATCAGTAAATCAGACCCAATGTCAGTTTGCTTGTGCAGGTAAATCGGACACACAATTAGGATTTCCCTGTTTACAGTTTGTATAGTATTCCGCACTCCTTACTGCTGGTTCACTGTTAGTATTCTGTCTGCTCTTTTTATGTAATGACATTCATAGATTTGGCTGTGGGATGACTTATATTCGGTGAGATCAACTTGAATTTTCGTGGTAATGACAGTCATGATAGGCGTGCTAAGCATCCTCAACCTCTGGTATGGTCCAGAAGGCCATAGATCCAATATTTATTATTATTAATGTGGAAAACTGTATAAGACAATCTGCTTTTAATAATTAAAAAAAAAATCAATCAAGATCATAATGGATGGCAATATCAGATTGGGTAGACAACTTTTTGTTTTTCAATAATTAAACGATGGCATCTCACCGCTTGAGTGTTGAAAATCGGGAAATGAGTTGAATAAAATGGAACAAAATTAGTATTTTAGTTTCTAGCATCAAGATCGGAATGGGAGCGAATCTTGAAGTAGACAACGAAAAAATATATTTATATATAAGAGTTTTAGTTGTGTATCATCCACTTAATAGATTAATGGTATATATATATATATATCGATCAATATTTTTATTTAAATATTATATTTTTCAAAAGTTAAACAATCAATTGTAGTCTTATATTTATCACTATTAAAAAATGGTAAATAATTATCTTATTTTAGTCAAAAATTATCTTTCACCATTGAACAAAATGTATCTTTCGTCATTGAACTAAATGTTGTTTAAGAATCTCTATCAATCAAGGATATTGTCCTACATTTGTATGCAACTCAAAATCTATTTTTAATTGCCATCCCATATATTCAAGTTTCAACAAATGAAACTTAAATGAGTTATGACAAATATATTTTATGTAGAAAGTTTTGATGTAAAAGAATTTATACATTTCGACTTCCAAACATTTGCAATACCAACACCAATAGCGAATCTTCCAATAATGTATGTTTCAATTTACATATTAATTATCTAAATTATAGTCTGGTCATGACATTACGAAAAGGTTTGCAATAATTAGTTTTAGTGAACTCGAATAGAATTGTACTAAATCTACATGACCTTGATGTGACTACTGTTTTCTCTGTTAATTGCATTAGAGTTGAGATTATGAGGCTTTGACACAATACAAGACTATATGGTGTAATTACATGTACTAAGTGAAAATGGTATGAACTTGTAGAAGGTTGGACTTATTCCCTTTGCCTTGTATCCATCTATAACACAAATATTCCTATGCACACAACTCTAACCTATTCTATCACACACAATTATACATTCACCTTATCCATCTAATTATCACACATGTCCATGCACCTATCTCTATTTACTCATTTGTTGTCTAAGATTGACCATTTTCCCATCCCAAGAAAAGTTTGTACTTATCAGTTTGATCTTGAGCTTGCAAAATTGTCAATTCTTAATTTAAATAAAAAATCAATTTTAGCTAGTTGGTCCCCTTCACCTTTCCATGTGAGCTAACTAAACTCAAATTTGACATAATTTGATGCAATGATCAAAGATAATGTGTCAATCAAAACATATATATGAAGAAAATGTGTGTTGTACACCTTACTCAATAAATAAATATTTTAATTATGTACAATAAATATTTATATGTGATGCATCTTCAAAGATGTGTTTATCCACACTAGATATGTATTTGGGTCAGCTTGTCAAGTTGTATCTAGGACATTGGTTATATATTTTATTTGTGGGTTGCACATTGGAAAGATATTAAATATTGAAAAAATTTAGTAGCAAAAGTAAATGTTGGAGTCAACGGTTTTGTGCTCTCATGGTTTTGAGATACATGATTTTGCAATACCGCAGTTGTATTTGTGTGAGCTTGATTTTATAAAAGCAAACCCAGTTTTAGTGGTTGAGGTTGGCTATCATTTCTCTTGAGCTCTCTTGAAGATTGCATATGTGAACTATGTCACGTGGTTGCATGATTACCCATTATGATTGGATATATGGAGAATGCAATAGAGAGGCTTGATGTTTTAGAAGTATTCATAGATACTTTGTAAGTATATTGTATTGTTCATTGTTAAATAATGCATTGAGTGTGAATGTTTATGGAGGCTAAGTTTTTCCCTCATGAAAGTTTTATTATGGTACATTTTGTTTAATCTTGTGTTATGTCTTTGATTTTTGCATTATGGTTATTTAATAAGCTTGTAATTATATTTTTTCTAATAAGATTATGTAGGAGATGATTTGATCAACCTAGTAATTTCCTAAAAATTATATATCACCTAATATAAACTAGATGATTAGAACTACTTTTTATTGTGTAGTGGTCTTTTGTAATTGTATTAATGTGTTTTGTTCTAGAGTACTGTCCCATTTGAACTTTTGAGGTGTGACTATTTCCATTTGTTTTTTAAATATATGTAACACTATTTTATAAATAGTAATATAAACACTATCATAAAAAAGACCTAAAACTAAATGAAAATTAACACAAATATGCAAATTTTATCATTATAATAACATAATTATAAAAATAAATAAAAAAATTGTAACCATTATTGATTGATTTCATAATTAATAATTTTTTATTAAAATTTGTTAAACAAGGTATGCTCTAATTAACTGCGACGCTATATTCACCGATAGGGATCTCCTTGTTTACAGTTAATATGGATATTCCGCTGCTTTTTTGGAATTTTGTGCTCCTTACCGCTGGTTCACTGTTATTATTCTTCTTTCTCTGGAGAAGGCAGAGTAGGACAAGGCTTCCTCTTCCCCCCGGACCTCCTGCTTGGCCTATTGTGGGAAACCTCTTTCAGTTGGGAAGAAAGCCGCACGAGTCTTTGTATGCCCTTTCTCTGCAATACGGCCCACTCATGGCTCTCCATCTGGGCATGAAAACAACGGTGGTGGTCTCCTCTGCTGCCATGGCCAAGGACCTCCTCAAAACACACGACCACATCCTCGCGGGGCGACCGGTGAGTGAAGCAGTGAAGTCCCTTTCCCATCACAAGTCCTCCCTAATTTGGGGTGAATACGGCCCTTACTGGCGCAATCTCCGACGCATTTCAACTGTTGAGCTTTTCAGCCCCAAAAGACTCGAAGCTCTGCAACACCTCAGAAGAGATCAAGTGTTTCGCACGACTCGGCTCATTTTCGAGTACAAGGGAACGGTTGTGGATATCGGGCGGACGGTGTTCTGCACGTCTCTGAATTTGCTGGGCAACATAATCTTCAGCACAAACGTCTTCGATCCGCACAATCCATCTTCTGCGGGGCTCAAAGATACTATGGGGAAAATTTCGAAGGTCAGCGGAAAACCCAATTTGGTTGACTTTTTTCCGTTTCTCAGATTCCTCGACCCCCAGGGCGTGTCCCGGGAGATGACCAGGCATTTGAAGGCCATGTATGACTTTTCCGATGCATTCATACAGGAAAGGCTCGCCATCACCAGCCAAAGCGTCGAGCGTAACGACTCAGAGAAAGATTTTCTGGATGTTCTGCTGGATTCCAGAACTGAAGATTTCACTTTCGTTGATATTCGAGCCTTGATAGCAGTGAGTAATGAAAAGATCAATTTCTTTTAAAGGTTTATGAATCTCTGGTATTTCCCAGATCTCTGATTGTGCTCTCTCATTTTAGGAATTATTTATTGCGGGCACTGAAACGACGACTACAACAATAGAATGGGGCATGGCAGAATTCATTCGCAATCCAGAGAAATTAAACAAAGTCCGACAAGAACTGGATGAAATCGTTGGTTGCAACCGAAGAGTAGAAGAATCTGACTTGGATCGTCTGCCTTATCTCCGTGCAGCCGTGAAAGAAATATTCCGATTGCACCCGGCGGGTCCTCTGCTGCTGCCCCGCAAAGCCGAAAGCTCCTTTGAGATCGGGGGATTTGTGATACCCAAAGAGAGCGAGGTGATGGTAAACGTTTGGGGTATTGGGAGGGACCCTTCGATTTGGAAAAATGCTTTGGAATTTATGCCCGAGAGATTTGTGGAGGTCGAGAGTAGGAAGATAGAATACAATGGACAAAATTTTGAGCTAATTCCATTCGGGGCAGGGAGAAGAATTTGCCCGGGGCTTCCATTGGCGAGCCGTATGATTCATTTCGTTTTGGCTTCTTTACTTCATTCGTTTGAGTGGGTACTTCCCGACGGAATGCCTTGTGAGGAGATGGACATGACCGACGAATTTGGACTTGCTTTAAAGAAGGCTACAGATTTACAGGCAATCCCCGTAGCCCGTCTCCCACATCATATTTACTAGCTATTGCCTGTTATCTTTTACATGTCAAGTGAAGGGTAGACTTTTTTTTTCATGGTTGTCGTTAAGTCTAAATTTGATGGTTATATGGTTGTATCTGAGTTTTTGTTTTATAAAATATAATTAGTTTTTTTCTAAATAACATATTTATATGAAAGGAGAGATTGAGACAGATTGTCAAAATTTATATAAAGGTACATTGATATATGTATTTAGTTTTTATATAATTTTATTTAAATTGGGGTATGTCTTAGTATTTTAGAGGCATTTTCAAATTGATAATTATCATAAAATTTTGGTTGATAGGTAGGGTTGATTCTCAAATTTAGATCTTAAAAGTTGTTCATTCATCTCATTTTTATTTTCATATATGATATATTCTTAGTCTTGGTAGAGGCATTATAATTTATGTCTATCAAAAATATGATATGTTCGTCTAATTATGTGATTTGCATAATCAACTAGGCCATTTAATATATATATTTGGAGGTTAGCAATGGTGAATGGTGGTAGTGTTAATTGTATAAGTAGGTTAATCTACATAGTTCCATATAATTTTATACTCTATGGAAGGATTCAAAGCTTGTAATAACAAAGTCATGTAAGGTTTTCTTTTTATTGTTCACTTAATTTTTAAAAGAAGTTATGAACAAAGACAAACTTATTAGCTCTTGAAGAATATTTTATTATGTATGTATGCTATATCTTCATTATTGATGTAATAACATATTATATTTTATTATCATGTAAAATTTAAGTAATTTTTGCTTAGATTGTAATTAAAGTCATTTTCATAAAATCACAAATATTAAATTATAGATTTAAAATAATTATCTTCAGATTGGCAACACTATTTCAAAGTGGAGTGTGATGGCATCAATTTAAAAAGGAGGAAGATAAAAAAAATCTAACAAAAGAGCCTACAATTAGCTATACCAATCAACAAACATCTAAATTTACTTTAAGGTATGACCTAAATTATTGCTACAGGCCACATTGGTAGAATAGTGGAATCACATATGTCCCAAATTCAAATGTTGTGCATTATTTTAGATAAGAAACAAATGTAAGATAAAATACAGATAAAGGGAGTAAAGATTTTGTAGGACCTCTTGGAAAATAGAGAAAAGGGTTGATCAACTAAATTGTAATGAAGTTAAATGTGTTGAAATTGGAGAGCTTGAATTGATATCTTCTCATTATATTCATTTAATAAATTGATCTAAAGATCCTTAAATAGATAAGATGTATAGAGAGATATGGACCTCTTCCATGAGGCATGACTATACTTGAAAAATGTGGCATAGTGTGATTAAATACAATTTATATTTTGAACACCCCCCATAAACTTTATTTTATCGCATGTAACTTAACTAGATGATGGGGGCCACCTATAACAAATAGGTTTATCAACTACCCATATACAAATGAAGAATATTTAACACCAATGTCTTCTTGAAAGTATAAAAACTTATCCTTGTTTTGAATAGCCTTGACTACTTTTCTCCATCATTATCCATAGTAAGATGTTCTTCATAGTTATAAAAACAAATGAAGTGAAGCATTCCCAATGATCTTTGCAATCAAAACCTTCATAGATTTAGCAATGATCTTTGCAATCAATTTCAACAGTGATCTTTACAATCAATTTCAACAATGATCTTTGTGACAACACTACAACTTTTCAACAATGGTCTTTGCAATCAATATAACTTTTTAGGTTCAAAAATTATCTTTGTAATCAATGCTATAACCATTCAACAATGATATCTATGATCAACACTATATATATATTTTTATTTAGTAATGAACTTTGTGATCAATGGTACCTATTCTACATATATGAGATCTCCAACTAGAACTATCATGTCACTGCATGGATAGAATTCACGTAGCCCTTATAGTGGTCAAAATTCATAGATTAAATTATATGGTTTCTAGGATAATGTCTAACCTTTCATGATTGTTATTTCATTTGGCATAAAAATATTAATGCTTGTAAAACATTTGAACATATTTGTGACCTTTGTCACAATTAGATACACCAATTCATCCATAATCAATCTTTATACTATCTTTTAGAGGTTGTTTCTTCCACTTTTTGTTCCAACATAATTTCTCAAAATGATTCTTCAATCTACATATACTACAAGGATGAAGATCCCACCAAAAATATTTTCTATATCCATACCTATGACAATGAGAACACCATTTGCATTGTATTCCTTAAAATAATTTGTTTAAACGTGTAACACCTGTAACATCCTTTTTATTTCTACTAGCATATCCATGGCCTTCATTTTTTAACCTCACTATGGCTTAATGGGATTTATAATTTCTTATCCATATTTTCCCAAATATTTTCCTTCTAGTATCCCATTCTTTTCATTATCTTAAACCCAACATTCTTTGGAGAACATTCTTTGTCATTATTATCCCAACTAGCAAGAAGTGTAGATTCAAAAATATCATTATCTCCAACCTTACATTTTGTATCTGATGAAACTTCAAATATAGTACAAAAATCATTTGTATCACATGATATATCACATAGTGTAGGCTTAGATTTTAGACACTAAGTTTTCTTTACATAAGCTTCAAGTAATTGAATGAACACATTATTTTCTTCTCTCAATTTTGATATATCTTCCTTTTGTGATCTATTTTACTCTAATTTTTCATTTATCTTTCTAACTTCTCTATTTTTTTTTACAAAATATATTTTGCACACATTGAGTTTTCATTCTCCTTCTTTACTCTTTTTCCTATCTTTACCATTGAAACAAATAGTTTCCTTATACATTTAAATTTTAACCATAGAAAAATCACTAATGTAATACTTGATGGTGATTGATTTTGACAGCTTTACCACCTTCACTTTTCCATGATTTGAAATGATCTACCACTTTGTATCTTTTCAAACTTAGACATGTTCAACAATAATATAGACTTCATCAAATGCTGTGAAAAGTTAAGGAAAATTTGTGATCACCTTTCTTCTTTGATTAAATGTAGATATAATTTCTTCTAAAGCTATAATCCCTTCCCACTTGTCTTTTATCACATGAAATTTTCTTCTTGAATTGATATCTTTCTTGGAAACTTCAACCTCTTCAAAATCTATGATCATTGGAAGTGATTTTGCTTGTCCTTTGTTGCAACTTGTCTCTTGCAACTCAGAAGATTTATGCCTCAATATACCTTCTAAATTATCTTCAAAGATCTAAAATATTTTAAATTAATTTCATTACAAGTTTCAATCTTCCACCTAATTTTTTCTCTAATCCACCTTTATTGACATGATAAATGTGTTATGGACTATTATAATTTTCAACAAATAATCTTATGGCTTCAATCTATAGCTTTACTCCCTCTTACTAATTTTGTTTCCATTCTTTCGAGATTTGGTAGCTTTTTTTTAATTAGTGGGTAAAAACTCTTCTAAAAAACTATGGTTTACTTTCACCTCTTCATAATGATCTTTCTTTTCAATTAACTACATACTATTATGATCCCATTTGTCTTCTTCCCCGGTTGCAATTTGCTTCTAATTGATAGATTCTCCTTCCTCCTCCAAATTGATGGATTTTGCTTTATAAACTTCAATTACCTCTTTAATCTCCTATGAACTCTATCCTAGATTCTTTAATTATTCTTAGAGCCTTAATACAACTTATGATATCTCAAAGTTATTGTTTTCCTTTCAAAAATGAACTACAACAACCTCCATTGATTTTTTTGATTTACTTAGAAAATTGTAACTCATTATTTTATGAGATAACACTAGGAGTAACTGGAAAAAAATATGATCCTCTTTGTTTAGTGAAAACTTGTCACAATTTTCTTGGTAGTTAGGCATACCTTCTATGGTGACTTCATTAGAACAAAAAAAAAAATCCAAATTAGTAGCTTTATCTTCTTTGTTTTTCCGCAACAACTTGTCCTTTCCTTAGTGGAAACCATTTCTTTGTGGAAGCCACTTCACAAATGTTGTAATTTATTTTCAACTAAAACTAATATTTTTAAATAGTGGACATCTTTCAAAACAAAATTGTGTTCGTTTCTCCAAACATGTAGATTCCTCAATATAAGATGATAGCCTCAAACAAATTATCATCTTCTTTCAAGGTCTTACAACAATTTTCTTCAACAATAAGATTTTGTTTACCTTTACAATTGTTTTTAATGGTGGCAACTATTTCTTAAGTGGTTTATTTTTAAAACTATTAAAATTTCGTGAACTGTATGCCATTGCATAAATCGATATAATATAATTTTTTGTAATTAATTATTTTGTTGTGGTGCACCTAGGAGGCATGTTTAGCCACACTATGTAATTATTTGGGACCACTTGTAAAGTTGTAATATAACATTGGGTTATTATTTTATGTGTGGGAGACATAAGATAATAATTTAATATTTGGGGAAAGTATTTAATAATATGAAAAATTAGTACCCAATATTAAATGAGGGGTCAATGGTTTTTTGTTTGGTTTTGTGGCACATGGATTTATCTTACCACTTGGTTGTATTTGTGTGAGCTTGTGTCTATAAAAGAAAACACATGCTTAGTGGTTAAGGTTGACTAGGTGACTGGGTTGTCATTATTGAGTCTTTCTGAGGAGTGCATATATGAAGCATGTCATGGAATGTGTGGATTCATGCTTGGACACATGGAGGATGCATTTGAGATTCTTGATGTTTTAAAAGTATTCAATATAACTTTTTAAACTGTGCATATATTATTTTATTATTGAATAATACATGGATTATAGATACTTTTTAAAACTAGGGTTTTCCCTCTTGAGGGTTTTCTTAGGGGTATATCTTTTGTTATCTTGTGGCTTGTCTATTTGATCTATTCATTATGGTTATTTTGTAAGCTTGTATGCATGATTTCTTATATCATGGGGTTATATAGGAAATGGATTAAATGAATTGGACCTATTGATGCATTATTTCCTAACAAGTGGTATTAGAGCTTTCATGGTTATGGGAGGTGTGAGCTCCCAAGTTTTGTTACAACCCTTATTTAAGTAGACTTGATGCAAAGTTGAATCCATGGTAATGTAGGAAATATCTAAGGCATTATAAGGTATGGAATACGTGTGCAAGTGTTTTTTTATAGATTTGGGCTTTTGGGGTTTGCAAATTTGTTAGGCTTATTGTAGATCTAGGGTTTAAGAAATTTGGGTCAAAAGGTTTCTTAGATTTTGCTTTCATATGAGGGTTTTATAGGGAAAATTTCACAGATGACCTCTTGAGACAAAATAGACCCCACCATTGGATCCAAGATGGTTGAGAAATAAAAAATGATATAAAATTTTCCATATTATGGTCATTGTGAGAAAATGCATAAGAAAAAAGCCCCTTGCCCTATTCAGTTGTGCGTCCATCTAATTTTTGTAAAAAATAAAATAAAATAAATATAAGTAAATAAAATTTAAGGGTATTGTAAGAGAGGGGGACCAACCACATCAAGGCTCTAGGTCATGGAGAGCTGAGAGCAGAGGGCTGCCCTAACTTACCTCACTCTAAAGGATGTCTTGGGGTGAGGATTAAGAATGAAGAGCACTATGTAGTACTTTTCTCACTCTATAGACCTAGAGTTCAAGTTTAGGCTAGGCAAGCTAGTTTTTGGAGTCGGTATTGCACCTCAGACAACTCTCTATACGAGGACGACATCACGATTCTGGGATGACAATATGGCGCGCTGGTGTCTCTCGAGCGTGTTAGTGTCTGTACGGCCAAAAAACACAAAGTATAGTACAAACTGCCTAAAAACTAACTCACAACCTAACTAGTTGATTTTAATGAAGTAAACAAAATAAGAAAGTATGAGAAATAGAGATGAAGATGATAAAGCAAGTAAATGAAAGCTAAGGTAATGAAGATAATCTCACAAAATCATCGATTCACGAGCTAGCTCCACATGCACATCTACCTACACATAAGAAAGAGGTAAAATTGTTAGGGTTGTATAGGGGTCTACCTTAGTCAAACCCCTATTTTGGTATTTCCACCTCCACAAACATCCAGAAAGCAACAAAGTAGAACAATATGATAAAGAAAGTAGAAAGGAAGAAAGATTGCAATGAACACTACAAAACAATACTATGCCACTCTATCAAATCACAAAGGAGAGGAGTGAAGTGTTACCACCTCCACCCAAAAGCTCGCTAGCCAATGGAGGAGAATGCAAGGTATGGACTTGGAAAAGTCAGCAAAGCCACAACGGTGATGAAGGGAGGTCTCAAAAGACTCCAAGCCCACAAATTCTATGGCTTGCCTCACACTTGCAATGTGGAGTTGATGGAGCTTCAAAGCTACTGCAATGCTCACAATGGAATGCTGGAGTATTGCTTGAGAGAGTGAAGAAGCTATAGAAAATTGCTATAAGAAGATCAAATGTGAATGTCTAGAGAGTGAAATGAAGTGAGAATGGATGTTTTTGAAGGTGGGATGAGAAAGAATAAGGAATTTTTGAGTCAATTGGCTGAAGAGGGACATTACAATTGAGCCCCAATCGGGTGTGTAATGCCTCTGCCAACTTTAGATGCATGAATCCATCAGGGACAATAGCACAACACACAAACATCCACATGCCACACATTCATCCTTGAAAAATATTCTCTCACTGACACATGAGATAAATGTCAGGTGGATGGAAGGAAGGTGGATGATGTGGAATTTCTCCTTCAAATTTAATTTTCTAAGGTGAGGATATGTGAAAGGGGAATTTTTTTTTAAGGGGTACAAATTTTCTCCTATACATTTTTCCCCCACTTTAGCAAGCAAAAATATCAATAAGCATTTAGTAAAGTAGATCAAAGAGTTAGTAGGGTTAGAGATGTATACCTAAACCATTGAGGAAATTACGATCCGAAAAATTTGAAAGTGCAGGGTAGGAAAAGGACTCCATAGGTACTCTCCCTAGGGAATTTCGAACAAAAGGACTCCATAGCTCTGTAGAACTATGAAGTTGCAAAAAGTACACTGAAGGCTCTTGGACCAACAATGGATAAATCCTGTAGGATGAAAGCATCTTACAGGCCGTAGACCTGCAAGAAGGCAACCCCGAAGTTCTCTCTCATGAAGGAAGCCTAGTTAAGTAAGCACCTTACAGGCCCACAAACCTGCAAGACGGAAACCCCCAAGTTCTCTCTCATGAAGGAGGCCTAGTGTAAGGCGGAATCTGTAGTTTCAGACTAGAAAGTGGCTTCATAAGTGCACCTACAAAGCGACATGTTAATCCATAGATAAAACATGCAAAGAAATAAAAAGTAGCCACACAGGAAAACAAACAGAGAGTCACGTAGATAGTCAACAAATGGAAAGGCTTTCAAAGGGCTCCCTCGGGAACCCTTCAAAAGAAAATGGGTCCACTCAAGGAACACATTGTTTGAAAGTGCAAAAGAGACATTTTTTCTCAAATCAATTCATCCTCAAGGAATCTTTTTGAAAGATGTTAACTTCACCAAGGAATTTGAAAGAAAGAAAATTCCCCCTCGTGAGGGGAAGGTTGACGCTTATCCAGTAGGAAAAGGCTGCTCCCACCCGGGAGGAAAGTTCCCAAGTTCTTTCTTTACAAGCCCACGATGAAGGAAACACGTTCCGTTAGGGTTCCAAGTTGAGAATGTGATCTTAAAAAAAAAACTTGTAAGGATTTTCAAGAAATGATTCGTTGGCAACGAATGCATTTTCAAAAAATTAAAACATTGTAAAAGTAACGTTGTCACACATACGAGGGACAAATAACGCAAAAAAGAGAGAGATAAAAGAGCGAAAGAGAAGCAACACAAACATCATACATAGGGGTGATCTGATATTTTGGGGTCAGAGGTACTCATAAATATATATATATATATATATATATATATATATATATATATATATATATATATATATATATATATATATATATATATATATATAAGTATAGTATTAATAGTATATTAATGAACTGTCATGAACCCCATACTATATCAAACCATGTGAAGAATGCACGAGAAGACAAAGTAAAAATTAAAAAAAATGGGTCAACATGGAAGGGGCTCCTATAAATTCCTCCAATACTTTGCATCATCCACAATTTACTGAAAATCAAAACACATAATAGAGGAAGAATGATGATACAAATAGAAGAAGGTTTACAACATAAAATCACTCCTATATCCAAGCAAAAACAAGGGTGACAAGGGTCATCTAAGAACACATAACATAAGCATGGGGGAGCACATCGCAACACACACACTCCTAATCTAAAGATAAAGAAGAGATCTCCCCCTAACGCTCATCGACTTTAAGAGGTCATCAACATCCCAATCTAGATCATTATAAGGGGAAGGATGATGAGCCTGTAGTGTTGGAATATTAAGGGGAGGAGCTTCTGACCCTCCCACAACAAGGGCTAAGGAAAAAGGCCTTACAAGGTCTTCTTCACTACCTAGCTCTTGTGGAGCTATGGTCAGTGATTTTGTGAAGATTGCTGACAAGACTGAAACTTCGTCTAGAGAGTTAAACATACACTTTCCAGAAGTGCCATGTCATACCTCAATCGATGGGGAGGACAACACCCGAGATTCATCGCTTGGCTCACCGAGTGACTCGGGAGCGATGACAAACTCAAGGGAAGCCAAAACTTGTTGCATCACCAATACAAAACAAGCTAGCGTAGTACCACCCTTTGGAGAAGGTGGGATCCTCTTACACCCTCCTTTTCTAGAAGTGCCAACCTTTGCTTTCAGCTTCATCGGAGGGTGTGAACTCCCCACAGACAAGGCAAGAGGTGCAACTAAGGAGGATAAACCATAGTGGACACCACCGAAGTATTCAACATGTCCACAGGTTTAGGGAATGGAAGGATGTCCAGAAGGGACATCAACAAGGGTAACTCAACTAAAGGAGCAATAAACACTTGCAACTTTTTAGAGTTAGGCACACTCACACTCACAACAGGAGCCAGAAGTGAGACTGAGCTAGATTTAATGGAAGCAAAGGGGAGGAGAGAGTAGAACGCATCAAGATGCCTTGAAGTAGGGGTGGTCATCTCCTCTTCCTTTTTCTGCAAAGCAGCCTGCTCAATAGTGATAACCTTTTTCCAATGCTTGCGCTCACACACAAGACAATTTCTAAAACTCTTTGAGCTAGAGTCTGGGAGCTGTAAAGGTATAGAAGGCTCCCGCTCATCCATAGTGGTTTCCATCATAGTCATCTCTAGTGGAGGGATAGAATCCTGAACGGGAGCAGGAGGAAGAGGTTGAGAAACAACGAGAGTCAACTCTAGCACCTCGGTAGCAGGCCTCTTCCCATTCACTGCTTTAGGAGTAGGAGCAGTGGGAGACCACGAAGTCCAAGACATAGAGGATTCCCTATGGGGAGCCTTCCTTCCACCATATTGAATAGGCCTAGGCTCTATGGGTAGAACAAGAAGTTCAAATGCAGGACGCTTAGGCTTTCACCAAGTGGGCACCATAGGGTTCTCTCGCAAATGCATAGCAAAATCTGATGGAACTGCACCAGGGTGAGAGGAAGCGTCAGGGTAGATAGCAAAAGAGGAAGAAGAGAAACCTCGAGAGCACTTTTCTTCTTCTCTTCTATGGGCCTTAGTGGCATCACTATCATCTTTTAGGCATGCCCTATGCGAACAACATAAGGTGATGGAGGGTACCTCACTGTAGGTGTTAAGTGCCCTTTCTTGTACTTGTGATAAGTCTGGTACAAGAGGTCCTTCCTAGGTGGGAGAGGACCAACATGTGTAGGCCAGAATTGATCTAAATAATAGCTACCATGCACAATCGATGGTCTATAACTAGTGTCATGAATCACATGCACTAAACCTTGATGAATAATCTTTAAAAAATTATGCACAACTGAGGGAACTGCAGTCATAGCTACTAACCAAGGGATACCCAGCTTCACTTTGAAGAGTTCAAACCTTGGGATTATGTCAAGCAACAAGTTTATGAACTTAGGTCCAATAAGGATTGACAAAACAATACTACCAAGGGGAGGTACGAAAGGTCTGTTATGCGTACGGATGGTGCTTACAGATGCATCATACCCATCTTTATATATGAAGTTAATTAGCATAATCTCCTTGGTTATGATATATTCACTTGAGATATCGGGTCAACAAGAACACCTACTATAGTGTTCCCGTTGATTCACACAGGGATATAAAGAGGATATGGTTCTCTATTAAAACCCATCAACAAGTCTTGCGAGGTGAAGGTTATACCTATACTACTATTATCCATTTCATTCTCAACCATAGCTTTAAATGCTTTAAACTTACCCAGAGCTTCTGATTTTTCTTTGAGAAAAGTTACCCAAGTCGTTCTAGAGTAATCATGAATTAGTAGCATGAAATACCTGTCACCTTGAAAACTTCTTATTCTGGTAGGTCCACAAAGGTTTGTATGCACCAACTCCAAAGGATTAGTAGTAGATTGTTCTTTGAATTTGTAACTCTTTCTAGCTTGTTTCCCAATCTGGCATTCCTTGTAGACAACATTGATAGGTTTCGTAGTCTTTGGTAGATCTCTCACAACTTGTATTAAACTGATCCTTACTAGGCTATCAAAATTGATGTGACATATTCTTCATTCCATAGCCAACTTTCTTTGATTTGAGTCATAAAGCACATACCATTGGCACCTTTGAGCAGATAAATATTTCCATCTATTCTTCTTCCTGCAACAACCAGAGTTCTAGAGCCTTTTCTAATCTCACAACCATCATCCTGAAACACAAGGTTATTTCCTTTCCTACACATTTGTCCTACACTCAAAATATGTTATATCGAAGACCCTTAAAATAAAGAACATCATTTGTATTATGATTTCCATCAAAATTGATTGAACCTTTCCCACATATCTTAGTAGATGTATCATCACCAAAATTAACAAGACTTGCTTCAAAATTTTCAAGTTTAAAAAAATTATTCTTATTACCAACTTTCATGTATTTGAGCATCAACTATCAATGATACATTTATTCTTCTCTTCTCTTGCATGAAAATAAATCACAATTGCTCCTTCAATATTATGACCTGTTTTCAGAGCATTTTCCTTCTTACATCTCTTAGAGTTAGTAGAATTAGTTCCATCATTTAGAGCCATGAACAAACATTCATTATCCTCGTCATTAGGATAATCAAACTCAAAATCAAATATACTAACATCTTCTTTAACATAATAAATTCTCTTAACCAATTTAGCTTTGTTGTCCTTATATTTATCTTTTGAAGCTTTGACAAGACATATTGAAGCATAATAACCAATATTTCCACAATTGAAACATTTGAAAGGTAACTTACCTTCGTATTTTCCAATGCCCTTTTTCAATCTCCTCACAAATTTTGCTTCTATATCATCAACGTCATCCATATTTGATTCTTCATTCTTTTCATATTTTCCAACTTTAAAGGTAGTCTCATTCTTTGAATCACTTGGACCAAAATCTCTCAATTCAAAAGTAGTTAAAGCACCAAACAATTGATCTCTAGAATACATATTTAAATTTTTAACTTCTTCAATAATAGAGTCCTTATGACTATAAGATTTATGTAGAGTTCTTAGTACCTTCTTTACCACCTCATCTTCTTCAAGTTTTCCACCAAGGCCTTTGATAGAATTAACAACTTTATCCACTTTATACATGTAGCTTGTAATATCTTCATCATCTGACATCCACAGGGTTTCAAATTTGATCTTTAGGTTATGCATTTTTAGCTTTCTTGACTTTTTCATCTCCTTTATAGATACTTTCCAACTTCTTCCATATCCCACTAACAAATTTGAGATTCATAACTTTCACAAGTTTAGTATTAGAAAGACCACTCAAAAGACAATAGGTACCTTATTTTTACATTATTCTCATAGGCCTTGATCCCATCATCAATGCTCAGACCATTTGCAGGCACAGTATATCTAGATTCAACAAACTTCCAAACTCCAAACCCTAGTGAAACAAGGAAACCTTCCATCCCAGTCTTTCAATATGCATAATCTAATCCATCAAATAGAGGAGCCTCCTTCTTGTGTTCCATCCCAAATCTACTTCAAGTGGTTAAGCTTTCTTCCAAGGTACCTTGATCTAATATCAATTGTTGAATGCACAAGGCAACTAAGAGGGGGGGTGAATTAGTTGTTCATTAAAACATCAAACCCTCACTAACATTCAGATCCACATTTAACCTTAATCTGTTATAATGATTTAGCATGAAAGTAAATAATAGAAACTTAAAAACACAACAACACCATACACAACAAAAACACCAAATTTATGTGGAAAACCCAAGAAGGGAAAAATCATGGTGAGGATTAGCTCACAATACAAAGTAATTGCAACATGGAATACAATAGGCTCATTGCCAAAAATAAAAGAAGGGCTTTCCAATGGCTCAATGCTAGAATAGAAAGAATATTGTTACAATGAGAAATCCATCTCAGAGAAACAAAAAAGTTCCATCACTTCACCACCAGTACATTCACACTCTCTCTGTAGAATGTAGATACCTTCTACTCACTACTTCTAGTAGTATTATTCGTTAAAACTCGCACTGCACTTCACACTTTCACACTTCACATTACAATTTGCATCACACACACTTCATGCCTACATCCTTCATCAACTCAACACACACATATACCCATTGCAACCTTGAAAATAATTTACAAGGTTGACTATGCACCTCAACTATGAAAATTAAAATTAGGTCTACATTAAGCATTCTCGAGGTGGAGAGGAATGAAATTGGACCACATCACACCTTAACTCAAACCTAAATTCAGTCATACACACCACACAAAACTTCCACAAACATTGAAGCATATCTACAACTAGTGTAAACACCCAAGGTTGACCGAACTTGTGTTAACACCATTAAAATTTTAAGTACATGCTTCACCAAATCCAAAGATGAATTGCAGACCATAGACAACACTTAAAAATAATCTGGAATATTCCATCAACACTCTAAAATCCAACAAATCATTCACAACAACATACACCTGAAGAACATACTCATTTTGAGCAACCAGTTAACCTTCCCCATACTGTAACACATGAATCCAAACTTATGGAGCACCAAAATTTAAGCCACTCTAACTAAAGATCTATATATGAGTAATGTGATCACATCCTCAGATCTGCAAGACCAGAAACTACACTTCCAAAAAATGCGGAGTGAAACCATTTCTCCCAGATATGTTCATTGCTTTCACAGTTCACACATTGGTGAACACAACTTTCTCTACACAATGTTCCATGACAAGAAACTTTGGATATAACACCTTTGAACACCTCTGATCAACATATCAAAAATATAGAAGAAGATCTTCAATATTTAATAAATGCAGAGCAAAAACCACAACACTACTCTGCTACACTAAACACTCTTTTATTCATTTTTTCTCAAAAGCACTTGGAAACCAAGCACCACAAATATCATCTCATCATCTGCAACACTTTCTCATCACCACAAAACCAACTGTACTATAAAAATTCAACCACACACATGTTTATCAAGGAAACATTGGAGGTTGACTTCAATGATACTACTAATGAAAACATAATGCAACCAATCAAAGCATCTCCATAGGTTGACATCAATGCAACAACATAGATCTATTGAAATCAATGACAACACAAACTGCATAGACTTCCAACAATTTCACCCTGAAATCACCATTATGTTGAAAGTGAAGTTCCAATTTTGCATTGAAGATGTAAACTTTTGATGTGTTTTGATTTTTATTTGGCTGCTAAGAAATTTTGAAATGATTATTTGAGTTTCTTCAATTGTTTTGGAGAGTTTGTAAGTGAAAAAGAGTTGGCCATACCTTTCTCTAATGGTCATACTTCCTTTATTTCCTATGTAAGGAAAAAATCTTCCACATTCAAAGGGACTTCTAAAACCACACTGGAGTCAAGGTTAATCACATTTATGTAGTCAAAATACTAGCCAAACTATAATGATTATAATAGGTTGTCCCAATACGTCAAATAGGAAAGGGGGCTGCACTAAAGTAGAAGAGATTTATTGTATCATTTTTTTATGAAATATAACAAACATTCCAAAGATTATCCACTCATTATATCCTACCATAATAGGAAGAGGGGTGATTATGTACAAGGTTATTAGTTTTGATGCTGCTCAAAGTAACTAGTAAGATAGTCATACACCATTAAGACACTATCATGTATGATTAAATGTCCCTAGTTAGTAAATCAATCAATTGCATGTCCATGTTTTATGCACTTGATTTCCCCTTAAATTGGTTCATGATGTCCCATTCTGATGTCTCTAGCTTTTCATTTCATACATATGTAGGTTTATGAAAACAATTCAATTTAATTTCTCTGTTATCATAAAATGAGTCATTAAAAGATACCTCAGTAGTGTATATGAACTTTATGCATCTAAATTTATGAAGCCAACATAATAATATAGATTTCCAAATATTCAAAACAAAAAAAAGCCAAATTTTTTCTTTCTAGAAACTAAAAATAAAACCTTGTCCCTTGTTGTTAGTATAGGTGTGACTTGGTGCACATTATTATAGTGCAAGCCTATTTTTCAAATCACTTCATTTAGCCTCACCAAATAATCTCCACAATAATATTATGTCTATTTAAAATTATGGAAACAACTCACATCTCTCACATTAATTTCTCTTGCAACAATCTAATGAGAGCCGCAACCCGAGACTCAAAAAAGCACACAATAGAGGCAATCGCAAAACTATTATTTATTTATTAGAAATATGTTCTCATTATAGAGAAATTACATTCCAGAGGATCAAATCCTCATAGGCTGCAATACATGCAACTGTTACTATTTCTAAAAAGAAATTCCTCCTTTCCCAATACAATTTCCTCTATTCCAATCCCCCCAAAATTTCCAAAATGAGTCCTAAATAGCCTTTTTTTGTCTTGGAGACAAAAATACAATTTGAATTTTGAATGTAGGTGGTTGGTGTTGGTGTAATTAATTATTTAAGTACACTTTATTAAGTTTACTTAGGTAATAATTAGTTTACTTAATTAATAAGTAAGCTTTATTTAGTTGAGCTATTTTTAGTTCAAAAATAGGTTTAGGGTTATGCTACATTGCTTTTATAAAGCAATTCATCTCTTGTAATTCCTCAATTCTTGAATATTATTCATTTGCACATCTTCATGCAAATTGCTCTGCTTTTTTTGTTTTTCTCTTGTGGAAGGATTTTTTCTGGTTTGCATTTCTAATCTTGGTTTCTAACATGGTATTAGAGCCTTGATTTGCAACCCCTTCTCAGTTTTTTGGAGAAATTCATTGTAGAGCACATTTGGGGTTCCTTGAGGGTTTCATGCCTTGAGCTTATTTCTGGAGCATTTTCATCTCAAATCGACATTGCCATTAGTTCTAGAGAGTCTGAGAGACAAAAATTGACATATAACACACCTATATTTGGTGTCAGTTGTTCATGAGGCAAAAAATGTTTTTTACCCAGCAGGCCATACGACCTGCCAGGTACAAGGTACAAAATTTGCAAAATTAAAAAAAATCAATTTTTTTTTGCATTTTATTCGAGATTTATAAAATTTTGGGCTTAAAATAATTTTTTGTGGGTTTGAATTTTTGTGGATGGGAGCCATTAATATTTGTAGGTTTGTACCTACACTTGTCAGCATCCATCAACCTGCTCCACATTCACTATCCCTTTCTTCCTCCATTTTCCCTCTGGCATATTTCCTACTGGGCAGTGCTTTCTCACCCCCGCCAGCTATCTCCCATCCGCCGACTGCCTATACAATTCCCAGCTTCCTCTGCTCATCGGATCTCCCCTACCGAGCACCCTTCTCCTCAACCCTCGGTCACATCCGTCGTTGGGGGGGGCTCCGCTGCTGGAGGTGGCGCCAACCTTTCTCCGCCCACTTGCCACCCACCTAGTGGCGAGTTTCTTTTGTGTTTTTTGTTAACTCACGATCATATGGCGGACCATGAGCCAACACCTAGGGGCTAGTTTTTTGCACCCATTTAGCCTTCAAGTACCCTAATTTTCCATAATACATCCATTTTTTCATTTTTCCATAACTTTATGTCACGGTGTCAAAAATCTGCAAACGAGATACCATTGGAAAGCTAGTTTCGAGCCCATTCTAGTGGTGCTGTCTATTTTTCTAGATTTTTCTCTAGATTTATTTTGTAGGCCTCTGAAGTCATATGAAGCAGTTTTCGCTTCAGAGGGCATATCTTTTGCCTCGGTTATCCATTTTTCATGATTCAAGTGGCACCAAAAAGCTAATTCATTCCTCTACAATAATTTGAGGTCATTTTTAATCATGGAGGTAGATGTGAACATTGGTTTGTGTATGCACTCTTTTTTGTTTTCATGCACTAGGTTTGCATTTTCTCTTTAATTTATGCATGTTTTGCATGTTCTCCTTTTACAATCATGGGGTATTGTAATAAATGAACTTATATAAAGTTTCATTAGGGGGGATTCTTGCATAATAATTTGATTAGATTGTAGTTGCATTGCATGCACTTTGATCTCATCTTCGTATTGATGACAACTTGCATGAGTTGTATCTAGATTATGTAGTTTCTTTTGGCCACATCTTGCTCATAGCTTGACACATTTTGGTTTGCATCGGTTCACATCTCAGATTGAGAGCCTATGTTTAATCATCTTGAATCACATCAGATTCACATCAGGTCACATCTCAGTTTTAGGGTCATTCATTTTATGGTTAATTTTCCAGAATCTTCATGGTACTTGCTCCTATGGATCAGTTTTAGTCACAGTTTGGCATCAACATCAAGATACACATAGCTTCTAGATTCTTTCATCATATCATTCCCTCTTATGGGAGGCATCATTTATTCATCTATTGTTGCTTCATAGATTCCAGGGTTGTTCCAGTTTGTGATATTTCCAGTGTTCCTTGGCATCGAGTCTATTGTTGCATTATCATGATTCCGCCTGAGTCCTTCAGTGACTCTCATATGGTTTCTTATAAATAGAGGTATGTTTCCTTGCTTGCAAGATTTAGGATTCCAGTGTTACTCCACCAGTGTTCTTCCAGTATTTCTTTGCAGTAGGTCATCTCATTAAGGGGGGGCATTTTGTCCCATTGGGTTTTCTCCTTTCCCATTAATTTCATTTGTAAATGGGTACCTAACATGGCCTTGTAGCCAAGACCCATTCATGCTTTCATGCATTCATCCTAGCATTAGTTGCATGTCTTTTTAGTCTCCCTAAGTTGCACTGAAGTGGGAGTGTTGGTGTAATTAATTATTTAATTACACTTTATTAAGTTTACTTAGGTAATAATTAGTTTACTTAATTAATAAGTAAGCTTTATTTAGTTGAGCTATTTTTAGTTCAAAATTAGGTTTAGGGTTATCCTACATTGCTTTTATAGAGCAATTCATCTCTTGTAATTCCTCAATTCCTGAATATTATTCATTTGCACATATTCATGCAAATTACTCTGTTTTTTCTATTTTTCTCTTGTGGAAGGATTTTTCTATTTTGCATTTCCGATCTTGGTTTCTAACAGTTGGGTGCCAAAATTTGAAATTCATAAATTGAGTCCCAATTCAAAAATTGGCAATTTTTCAAAAATTGACCAACTTTCAAAAGCCATAACTTTTGATCTGGGACTCTATTTGATGCGTCGTTTGAACTGTTGGAAAGGTCTCATAGTGTATAATGTGCTAATAACTAGCCTAGCTAGCTCCAACGATTTATGGGCATGTACAAGACCGTTTAGTGCCTCAAACTAGACTCAAAAGAGTTTTCAGAGCAATTTTGGGAAACTAAAACTTGACTATCTTTCAAACCGGGAATGATCTTGGCCCGATTCTTTCACCAAAGTGTCTATTTTTTTGTCCTAAAGCTTCCCATAAATTTTTTCCTCCTCATGCCTTCAAATTTATACCTGCTAAAAATAACAAATTGATTAGAAAAAGCAGAAAAGCAATTTTGAAATTTAGGGATTCTTATTCAACGAAAGGGGTATCCAAAAATGCAAAAACATCTACCAAAAAACTAATAGAAAGGAAAAATATTTTTGGGTGATCCAAGATTACCCTTACACCACTAGATGCTCCTACATCAGACACCCAAGAAAATTTGAGAAGTGACCCATCACATCTTAGATGGTTGAGGAAAACCTAAATGATCAACCTCTGCCTTAAACAACCAGGAAAAATACAGGGGAAATATTGATTCCATCCAGAAAATCTGCCTCATATGTGTTCCCTGAATCATGTTTCTTCAAAATCCTATAGGGACTGAACTTCCACATCTTCAACTTGTTGTAAGTTCCCACTAGAAACCTTTCTTTCTTCAAGTGGACCATAACCTCGTCACTAATCTAGAACTCCTTACACCTCCTCTTCTAATATGCCTTAGCCTTATACTACATATTAATCTTGTTAATGTGTTCCCTTACCTCTTCACGTAGGTTCTTGATGTGCTCTGCAAAGTCTTTGGCTTTGGAACTTGTCTTCTCTTTTTCCATCTTTCTCAGTTTTGGAGAGGTCTTGGGACTGCCTCCATACACAATTTGGAATGGTGATCTACCAGTGCTCCTATTGAAAAAATTGTTGTAGGAAAATTCTGCTTGGGGTAAGATCAAGTCCCATCCCTTGAGTTTATCTCCTACCAATTAGCATTTGAGTAGGTTGCCTAGACTCCTATTCACTACCTCAATTTGCCCATTAGTCTATGGATGGTGTGTAGAACTGAACTGAACTTCAATTCTATCCTCAATTTTTTCCACAAGGTCCTCCAAAAGTACCCAAAAAATTTGGTGTGGGTGATCCCATAATACTAGTTTACAATTTTTGGCCAAACTGAACACTGAAATAATTTTTTCTAACTAAATCTTCACTTTCAGGCACCTATAGCAGCTAAACAATGAGGAATTTGAAGATAACACAAACTAGTGCTTTGTGACATTTTGTCTGTAGAGTCTAAATCTATTTTTTTCAAAAAAATTGGAATCAGATTGCTCTTCTTTTTTC
>VDFB02140032.1:0-32654 GCA_007258455.2 Sequoia sempervirens | reverse complement strand
AACCCTGGCGAACCCATGGGCCAAGTTAAAAAAAAGGGCCCAAAATTGATTAAAAAACTCTTTTTTTAAAAAATTTTTTCCTCCTAACCCTAAAACAGCATTGATCATTTCATAGTTTACTAAGCATATTCAGACTTATTGCAAGAACTTCCTGTGTTCTATTTAGAACTGATGTATGAAGTTAATCCTCAGAAAATTAACAGCAGATAGAAGAAAGTCTGTACTCAATCTGAGACAAGGTTATAATCTTTTACAACTTCTCACAGTCTATTTGTAGCAGCAAATACATTGATTTATAACACCAGATAATAGAATGAACAGCAGTTACAAGTAATACAATGAGTTTATAAATATCTCAGACCTGGGAATGTGTTTGCCAGGGTAAATGTATGATGAATCTTGCTCGATCAATGATCAATGATCGTGAATATTTATCTTTGGCATTTGGCATTGATCAATGATCAAGTATCATACTATGAAATGATTTAGTTTTACAATTCTCTATGTTTCTCTTATTTTTTTGTATATATAATACATATATATGGATTTATAATATATTAAATTATTAATATATATATATATACACACACGCATCTATAATGCATTCAAACTCCCTAAAAAAATTTTGCCCAGATTCCACGCATCGGTTCTCGTACTCCAAACCCGGCCCCCTAACTCAACCGTAAATTTAGCCCAAAAATCCATGAGAAAAACTCCAGCCAAAGTGAGGCAAATAACCACCCTTGCCCACTATCTTCAATGACAAATACAATCTTAGATCTCTTGAACACACAACCAGTCTGAAACAACAATGTGCAGTCCCTAAGAACACTTGTAACAACTCCTCAGTTCTGTCCACCTATATACAGTCTACTTGTTCACATGGGACACTTGAATTCTCATGAAATTCAATTCAATTCCACCCACCAATCTTAGAATACATTAACAACATGTATGTATTCTTATGCAAGCCAGAATTGAAAAGGAAAAGATGCCAGAAAGCAAAAAAGTTCGGAGAAAAGATGAGATAATTAATTAGATAAATAAAGATTTTCAAAAATCAAGAAGATAAAAACTACCTGATTTATGAGATTTGAAAAATCAAGAAGATAAGAGGTGGATTGAAAAGCAAATTTGAAAAATCAAGAATCTGCTCGCTTTATTTGATTTTTGGAAGAAAGCTACCCATTTGAATTAAATCAACTCAAACTATGGATTTTGTGAGATAATAAATAATCTTTTTTCAAATTATTTACTAAAATGAAGTGACAGTTAATAAAACGAAATCATTTTAAATAATAAATTGATTTAAAATGATGGAAATGTTAAATTGAGTAATTAAATAATTAAAGATAATTATTTAATTTTAGAGGATTATGATTGATAATTAAATAAATTCATATAAATTCATTTAATTATGGAAATTAGTGACATATTGAATAAATAAATAAAATTTATTTATTTAATAATCAAGAAGAATAAATGGATAAGGGTAATTAAACAAATTAAAAAAATTATTTAATTAAAGGAAGACTTTAGACAATTAAAGACATATTGAACTTCAATAAATAAGATTTATTTATTTAATAATCATGAAGAATAAAGACATGAATTAATTAAACAATTATACCATTAAATTAATAGTCGAATGGACTCAGCCCTAGCCCGGTTGGTTGGCATCCAGCTGCGGTAGCCTCGCCGTCACTAGCCTTAGTCTCCCCTGGCCCTGCGGTACCTGAGGGATGAGCCAGCCAAATGCATCAATGCTAAAAAGTTTACCAAAGACCAAGTAGCTTTATAGGGTCGTGGCATGCCGTAAAGCAAAAAAGTTCACAAATCCCAAAACAGCACAGGCCATCTTTGGATGTGTGACAAAAACATTGCTTTCCAGCAAGGGTGATTATGATACCACCACTTTTCAGCAAGTGGTGATCATGAAACCACCACTTTTCAGCAGGGATCTGTTACAAAATTGCCAATTGACAGAAATGAAACCATCGGTTTTGTGAAATTTTTGTCCTCCAACTTCCGGAAGCCATAGCTTTTTCATATGGTCTTGAAATGAGGTTTCACTTTTTTAAATTGCTTAACTTTTTGAGAGGAATCTAAATATGCAAGAATATTCAACTTTGGGTGCCACCAAAGTACCATTTTGGACCCTGCAACACAAATGTGCTCTGAGCTGTGATCATTTTATCATGGTGTCATGGTGTGACTTAAATCATTATTGGATCCATTTGTAGATCAATAACAATGTTTAAGATTTGCACACTAGTTTTATGCAAGAATACCATACTTTATGGCCAAAAATCTACTGCAAGTGCAAAATTCCACAGTAACATTATCTTACTACAAGGTAAACTTGCAGAGGTTGCCTAAGGTTGTTTGTCTGCTGGAAGCAAGTATCAATGCTGTCAGCCATGTATGACTTGTTTACATTATTTTGACAACAAGAAAGGGTTTCATTTCACATCATCTTTGATAAGATTGCACTTTAGTGTCCTCCATACAAGCATAAATATGACATGAAACAGAAGAAGGATTCCTGAAATGACATGACTAGAAATTAATTTTGACATCCTCTCCCCAATTAAATCAGTTGCAGGTACAAATATATCTTGACCATTTCTACTAAAAGAGTTGTGTACTGTGGCTTTATCAACGTGATGAAAGCTCTAATCTACAGTGTCTACACCATTTCAACTAATATTATAGAACTTCCCAAACTATACAGCCAATGATTAGAGTATGTCTCTAGTACTAGATTATAGGCAAGACCTAGACTTTTGGCCATCCAATAATAAAAAATATAAACACATGCTAAGGAAGAAAGCATTACACAGTATTCAGTGAGAACCGTAATATTTTCTCAAAGAGTTCTTCCATTTTAATTTGTTAGTCTAAAGAACTAAATACAGTTGACTAAACTACTCCAGTAATAAGTTCAAAATTTTGGGGTTCAACCAATATATATTTTAGACATTCTTGCAAAGCAGAAGTTATATTCAATATGTTTTGAGTTATGACTTTCATACATGGCAATGCATAAGACCTGATGCAACGTGTAGGCATGCATAGAGATGGTGACCTAGACATCCATTACATACAGTTAACGAAGAAACTTTCTCTATTACTAAATTAATGGCAGGACCTGGACTCTCCGCAATTCAATACCAAAATAGGCAGGACCAATACATGCTAAAGGAATAAAGCATTGCAGAGTATTCAATGAAAAGTAAAACCTTTTTTTCAAAAAAATCCACCTTTTACTCTAAAGAATCAAATACATTTGATTTCATCAGCCCGACAATAAGCACACAAACTTGGGTTTCAACTACAAATAATCCAGACATTCTTGCAAAGCAGAAGTCACATTTCACTACATTTTAAGGTACTACTTTCACATGGTATTGCTTAAGACTTGATACCATGTGTAGGCATGCATAGTCAAGCATAGAGATCATAACCTGTGCATCTCTTACGTATAGAAATTAGGAATAAAGTCTTATTTACATTATGTAACTTTGAAGTTGATCAAGAATATCCAAACCAATTCTACAGAACCACTGATAGGAATCGTATACTTGGAATTTCTTCTTCCTAGGACACAAATTATAAATGTGCTTTGGAAAAATACCATGTGTGTGCCTGTCAATCAAATATCTGCAAAGCATTATATGAGTTCTTCAAGAATTTAAATTTAAAAGTGATATAACCTGATTCTGACCTAATCATTCTGAATTTCTAAAAAGGAGCACAGTGTTGACATGATTTAAGGAAACTGAATGCCATCATAAAAGCAAGTAGGTGTCATACCAAAAATGTTTCATTCATCATGAGAATGATAATTTCATAAACTAAGAATTCTAAGTTTAAGCACAAGATATACAAAAGGTCAAAAGGTCACTTACCTAGAATGTCATTTATAGAATTTGCAAGTGTGGTAGGGTCAAGCTCATCTTCATACAACAATTTAGCACCTGCTACCTCAGACATAAAAGTAGCATTTTTCATTTGATGGTCTTCCGCAACATATGTTGAAGGTATCTAAGATCAACAAGAATAAAGAATGCTGGATTAGAGGACCATTGGAGATATGGTATTGCCTATTGCTATCATTTAGCAAGTAAAACACATCCACACTGTTCCTTTTTGTTTAAAATCTAGCATAATTCAAAATTGAGTTGCTCCATAAATATCCAATTATAGCAATTACATTTGAGCTAAATGATAGAAGCTCTAGATGAAGAGAAGTGAAAGGCCGTCATTTTGGATGGCAATGCTACTCAAGAAGATAGATAGTCACAACCTCATTTGATATGATCCATATTTGAGCTCACAACTTAAGTTTAAAAGCAAAAACAAAGGCTTAGAGAAAAAGTTTAAAATGAGCCCTTACACAGGCAAAAAAAGAGGTGTTATAGACAGGTCATTTCAAGAAGACTAAGAAAGGGCATGAAGGTAGCTGAGTGGATAGTTGAAATGTTGAAAAAGTACCTCCCAGAAAATGAAAACAGACAGATTCAAAGTCCACAGGATAAACAGAGAGTTTAATATTCAAGTGTTAAGTTGAAAATCCTAGAACAGAACAGCAGTTATAGCAGAATATAGTCAAAGCTACAGAAAAGAACCCAAAGAGGGTACAGGGGAACCACTAATCTGGTGCATCTGTTGCCAAAAATGAGTTTGCAGGACGATTGACTGTTAAATAGTGTTCAATGTACGATCTGATAATTTCACTCAAGGAACATTTCAATTTGCTAATTGCTGCTTTTTCAATAATAAATACAAGAAAAACTAACAAGCAAAACTTAATTTTACCTCACTAAATTGTTCCAACAATGAATAAATCAGCACAGATACAGTTCTTCCACAAACCAGAATAAAAGACCTAATGAAAAATCTGCTTAGAGCTGATGAATCATATTACCAATATAGAAGGCTTCCCTGTGGCTAGAAGCTCACTACAAGTCATTGCCCCAGCTCGTGCAACAACAAGGTCTGCTGCAGCATAAGCGAAATCCATGTTATTCAGGTACCTGAGTTTATGAGCAAGATCTCAGTGACAGCCCCAATACATGAAAAGCAAATTCACACAAATAAAAATCTATATTGTGTTACAAATAAAGTGTATCCCACTCAAAAGTCAAAACAATGTACAAAAACTTTTTAATCCCATGCTATCTAATGCTCATTGTTTATTAAAGACAATAATATTTGGTGTGACTGGTTTATTAAAAGGATAATCCAATAAGCCATAATAGTATTTACTTGTCGCAAACTATAAGTACAAGGAAAGGAAAACAAAATGGCCCTTAACCAAAGCTCTTTACAACAGTTAACCCCACAAACCGAAAAAACAATACATTAAGAATCCCTCTATTTAGTTTAGTGGGCATCAATAGTAAGCAATTAAGCACCATAAAATATCCAACAGATCGTGCCTATAAGGCCTTTTTCAGTTATTAGACCGAGGATTTACATGACCAATTTTAGCACACTTCTGGTATTACTTCATGGATGAACAAGCAATGTGGGGTGTAAGATACTAAAGCAATGGGTGTAAAACACAGTCAACCTATTTGGAAGTCAAGAACATCCTTCAAACTTAAGGTGTTGACATGGCTAGTGCTTCACCAAGGTTTGTTAGTCGAATCAAGACTTTACAAGGCTGGTATCACAGATTTTCTAAGCATAGATTGTGGGAGAAAGGAGCCAATCAACCATGCCTTTGGAAGGTGTACTGCTGCCAAGTCTTTTTGAAGGTGTATATATTCTTTAATTCAATTTCCTATGTGTTGCCTCTTTTTCTTCGCAAAGGCACTTTGGTGGACAATTGGATGATCAAGGTCAATTTTACAACTAGGCTAGCTGCTATTAGTTTCTTCTTGAGGACACAGCAAAAGGAAAGTTTTCTGCAGAATGGCCCTCTTTAGGTAACTTACTCAGTCAGGACTCCTCTTGTCAAAGCCAGGATTGCTAGTTTCCACAAGTATGTTGAGTCATTGTCACTAGGAGCACAAGCCCAGATATATTCTTTCCTCAACTTCTTAGGGTGGGATTTTCCTTACCATCTTGTTAAGCTGATGTAATCCTCTTGTTGTCAGGTATAACTTAGGAGGTGCCACATGCCTGCAATGCCACAAAAGCCTTTGAAATTAACTGAATGTCAGTTCCTCACCAATAAGATTCTCCTGCCTTGAGAAATTCTTCATAAAAGCATATACAGTTGCTATTGTCATTAGTAAAAGGTCATATCAGTGCTGTTCTTTTCATATGGCCAGCTCTATTATAGGATCCCTCAGGTCCTCCCATCTACGTCTCATTCGTGTCTCATGGTATCTTTTATCTCCACACCCTTTTTGTTCCTCCATACATCTCTCATTGCTCATTTCCCTTATAAAATACTTCAGGCCTACAATTTTGGCCTTAGCTGAAAACGCCACCTGCACCTTCATTTATGTTTTAGTTTGTTTTACCATTTCAACCCCAACTAACATCATCACCCTTATATCACACACCCTTGATTGGATTTGGATAAGTAGAAAACCACTAACCTCTCCAAGCCACATATTTATATCATTGTGAAGTTGTGCATGCAACCTTGCAATTGTTTCACACATAACTTGGTGCCGTAGTTATGGAACTCACCTAGACTCAACGAATCCCAGGGCAAATGTAATGTCCCCTTCTCAGCAATGATTAGTGCAGTTGACTGTTAGCCTATTCCGGAGACCCGTAGGCTACTCGGAGGCGAAAATTAGGGTTTCCTATTTTCTAGGGGGTTGTTGCTTGGAGTTTGGAGTTTGGTTTGTGGATTCTTTCTAGGTTTTCAGAGAGCTTCGCAGTGGTATGGCATGCATGGTGTTCTGAGCAACTTTCTGAATTTACTATTTTTAGTAAATTCTATTTTCGGCAGTGGTCTTGTTGGCTTCAGCACAGTTGGCTTTCCTCTTCAATCAATTCAGTTGGTATTGTCGTTTTTGGCCTTTTGATGCTTTTTCTGGAGAGATAAGTTATTTTATGTTATAATGTTATATTTTAATATTATAACCCCTTGGCCTAGCTTCTTAACTTAAAGATGTTTTTAAAAAGGGGACTTCAAGGGTGGACACCTCATCAAGAGGTGATCAAATTTTTTCTAAAGGTTAATTTTTCCTTTAGGAGATTTGGACGCCAACTTGAGGAAAGATGTATTTTATTTTAAAAGTGCTTGCCTTCATGAAATGGGACGCCAACTTGAAGAGGGAATGGAGTCAACTTGAAATTTGAAAATACTTTGACTTCCTGGTTTGGGCGCACTTTCTAGAAGCTTCTGGAGATGCTTTTCAGAGTTTATAAAAGGATGCCTCTTCTCTTCATTTGATTATCTCTTGTCTACACTATCATTATGTTGCCGAAATGGTGAGTGAATAGCTTCGAGGAAAGCATACCTCCTAGCCTTGGCTTGACTGTAGAAACCCTAGTTTCCCCTTGTTTCCAATACTGTCTGTTTTTCTGAAAGTTTTCTGAAGTTTTGATTTTTTTGTGGTTTTTGGATTTTTGCATGAAATTGAGAAATTGCGATTTTGATAATAAATAATATAAAATCTAGAGAAAATCATACATCTCCGGAAATACAAGAAACTATAGCCAATACTGATGCTTCATTTATATTTAAGCTTCGGAGACGATTACAATGAATACCCAGATACATGCAATTAGAAAAGCAATGACTATTTATTGTAAAAACCTGGAAAAATTGCAGCAAGCTGTAGGTGAATAAATCTGGTACGGCTGCAAGCAAGATGATCTTCTCCTCTCACCAGAGGTATGCTAACTGACCCAGAGATGAATGCGCCTCCTGTGATGAAGATAAAAGACCAATATGGAAGGCGTTTCTCACAAGCTGAAGAATACGTCCTTCTGCTGCTGGTACGGCCTGCTGCAAACAGTACGGCCTTCCTGACAGCAATTAATGAAGTGTACGGCTTCCCAAAAAGTCTCCAGAGATCAATAGAAATAGGCGCCTGGATGAATATAGGTCTTCTGGATAAAGCCCTGAGCTAAACCTCTGAATAAAGAATGATTTGTGAAGTTCAATGATTTCCTCTGGATGAAGAAACCTTTGCTGGCAATAAATCAGGTCTTATTTCACACCCTCTGAACTGCTTCCAATGGAGATGGCTCGTTCCCCAAGGAATTCGAACTTGAAACCCTAAAGCTTCTTGCTCAGATCAAAGTTGATCAATTTCAATTCTCAATAATCACATAATGGCTCAAACCCAATGCAAATGCACTATATTGCTCAAAAGTGCGATTTCCTCAATAATAGGGTTTTATTAAAATATTCAACTTTTAATTCTTTTAATATTCCCATAGTCTCAGCCAAATTTTAATAATAAAATATAATCAAATCTATAATGTATTCCTTCCCCGATGATACGCACCCTCGCCTGAATCAATTGGGTTATAATTTAACATTATAACTTTATATTATATCTTCAGTCACTAATATTTAATTAATACACTAAATATTAATATTTCTCTCGCATTTCATCCGATGATCGATCCGCCGAAGCCGATTTAACTCAAGGATTCTCAACGCCGCTAAATCCATACCGCTAAAATAGCAGGGTCCCACGCCGACCGCTGTAGAACTCGCTAAAATAGCAATTTCTCGCAAGAAGTCTCCGATCGAGCCCAAACGAAAAGCCTACCGGGATCAAACTCCTCACTAATCGAAGCCGTTGTTCCAAAGTGAATTTATCCAAACCTTGTTCTATTAGCCTACGAGGTCAGAGGATAGGCCAACTCGGTTCTCGGTGAGATGTCATCAGAAGGGACATGATTCTAAAATTCGCTTGGCTGCTAATCTCAATGCCTGGATGCCGCATATCCTCACCTTCCCATGTAGCATCCTCATCAGAAAATATCTCCATTTCACCGATATTCCCCGATAGTCCTCCTAATGCGAATCGCCTTCTCCCTCGTATCTGTGATGGACTTAGGTACTAAGATCAACTTTCTCACTTCATCTAAGGGAGGTAAGACTCCAGATGGTACCACACTCTGTCCTAACGCTTGAGGCGCATATGAAAAAACGCAGGTAATTCCTCGCTTCTCGGCTTAAAGCTTCAAACTCAGATGCCACCAGCCAACTCTCCTCGATCCTGAAAGGACCGTAATAACGTGGCTTAAGCTTCTCTGACCCACTCTTCCTAAGAGTGGACTGACGATAGGGCTGCAGCATGAGGTAAACCATGTCACCCACCTCAAAATGCCTCTCCGTCCTCTTCTGATCTGCATACTGCTTTTGCTGATTCTGTGCCTTTGCGATATTCTCCTTGAGAGCCTTCATAGTATCCTAACTCTCCTGCAATAAGTCTCCAGCACTCGGCACTCTACTGTCACTCAGTAGCAGATCTAGAAAACTCGGCGCCTCATACCCATACAACGCCATAAAAGGAGACATCTGAATAGTCATGTGGTATGTCGTATTATAGCAATACTCGCACAAGTGAATCCACTTGACCCATGCCTTCTGCTGCCCTGCAATATAATTTCGGAGGTAACCTTCCACCCACTTGTTTACAATCTCCGTCTTCCCATCAGTTTGCGGGTGGTAACTAGTGCTCGGAGTGAGCTCGGTCCCACAGAGTCTGAACACCTCCTGCCAGAAGTGACTCAAGAACCGACTATCCCTGTCGCTCACAATACTCCGAGGCAATCCATGTAGTCTGAATTCGCGAAGAATACCTCTCCGCTACTTGTGTGAAAATGGTGACGAAGAAGTGGCATACTTCGTGCTTCATCCACAACCATATATAATCACGCTTTGGCTTTTAGGTACCAGAATAAAGTCCATCGACATTGTGCATTCACTTCGTCGTGAATCGTAGCGGCTGCAATAAACCCGCCGCACGGTTCTCCTCGTTGTTCTCACGGGATAAACAAAGTGGCACTCACGCACATACTGGAGAACATCGGCCTTGAGTCCTTTCTAGGTGAATCTCTCCCGAATCTGCCTGTAGGTTTTGAAGTATCCAGGATGTCCTGCTGTAGGCATGTCATGAAAGGCTCGCATAACAATGTTCTTCACCTCTGAACCGGGAATCAGAAATATCCTGTGCTTGTAAATGATCAAGTCATTCACAAGTGTATACCTGGTATCAACTGCTGATCCCTCTACAATGCTGGAGGCCCAACTATCCTTGGCATACTCTGCCACTATCATATGCCTCCACTCCTCCGAGATATGAACCATAGTGCTCAAATGTGGTCGACGTGAGAGTGCATCAGCCACTACGTTCTGTGTTCCTTTGATATATGAGATATCAAAGTCATAAGCCTGCAACTTACTGACCCACTTCTGCTGTCTGTCATTAAGATCTCGCTGCCCTAAAAAGTGTCTCAAGCTGTTGTGATCAGTTTTAATGCAGAATTTGCTGCCGACAAGATACTGCCTGAATTTTGCTAAGGCATGCATAATCGCGAGCATCTCCTTATCATAAATGCTATATAATCTCTCGGGTCCTCTGAGTTTCCGGCTCTCGTACACAATTGGGTGCTTGTCTTGCATAAGCACCGCACCAATGCCCTCACCTGATGCATCGCATTGAAGCTCGAACGGCTTCGTAAAGTCAGGTAGTGCCAAAACAGGGCATGTGGTCATCAACTCCTTGAACTTCATAAAACACTCCTGTGCCTCAGAAGTCCAAACAAATGCCCCCTTCTTCAATAAATCTGTCATCGGGGCTGCATGTCGTGAATAACCATTCACGAATCTGCGGTAGAACCCACATAAACCGAGAAACCCTCTCAACTGTGTCAGGTTTGCCGGTGTAGGCCAGTCAATAATGGCGCAGATCTTTTCAGGATCCATACGCACTCCATCTGCACTGATGATGTGACCTAGATATAGCAATTCGGTCATCCCCAAGTCACACTTGGATTCCTTGGCGTACAAGGACTCCCTCTCCAAGATACTCAACACTGTCTCCAAATGAGCTAAGTGCTCCTGCCAAGTCCTGCTATATATAAGGATGTCATCGAAAAAGACCAACACAAACCTCCTCAGTAATGAATGAAAAACCCTATTCATCGTAGACTGAAAAGTGGCTGGTGCGTTAGTGAGCCCAAATGGCATCACTACTTAACCCGGCGCCCACAATGACATCCGGCAAATGCCTTTCTCTCGGCGGTCTCCGCCTTCACTACCTAATCCATGATACCTCGAATCAGAATCAATTTAGTAAAGTAACATACCCATGGAGCTCATCAAGCTCGCTAACTCTCGGTATCTGCGTATCCGTTTTGATTGTCCTCTTATTCAGACTTCAGAATCAATGCACATACCGCATCGCTCCATCCTTCTTCTTCAATTTCACAATACAACCGGCTAGCTTAACGGTGATTTGCCGTATCGAATGTGACCCATAGCAAGTAACTCCTTTATTGTCTTCTCTATCTCATCCTTTAACCTCTTAGGTTGCTTGTAAGGAGTTATCATCACGGGCTTAGTGCCCTCCTCGAGCTCAATAATGTGCTCTATGCCTCTGTCTAGAGGTCTACCTGGCGGAATATCACTGAACACCTTATCGTGCTTGACTCTCAACTGCTGAATGTCCGGATGATATTCTGTCTTTTGCTGTCCCTCCTGTATAGGGGCTAAATGACACTCGGCAGCCCACTCTACCATGTCATGACGCATGAGCCTCTCCATCCAGCGAAAAGAAATTGTTTTGAGGTCGCTGTCCCGAATTGCTTTAAGTATGTGAGTCTTCCCGTCGACATCAAAACGGATCTCCATGTCCTTGAGACGAAGAGTGACTTCCTCCAATGAATGAAGCCACTTCATTCCCAAGACCAAATCAATGTCTCCCATGTTAACCACATAGTAATCAGCCTTGAACTCATAATTGTTCAGGCGTAAAGGGAGATCCTTTATCATGCGTTCACACCTCAAAGTGTATCCATCGACCACCTTGACTCTAATGCCCTCGAACTCCTCAGTAATGAGTCCGCATTTCTCAACAAATCTGGCATCTATGAAATTATGTGTGGCTCCTGTATCAAGTAGGGTAATGACCCTCTGTCCTGCCAACACACCACGAATCCTGAAAGAGCCCTCCTGCTGTATGCTAGATAAGCGTGCCTCCTGTAACTGAAGCTCTGGCCCTGTCTCTGCTCTAGGCTCTGAAGCCTCTGACTCTGAATCCTCGGAACTCCCCTGCTATTCGGAATTTTCTGATTTTGAGTCCTCGTAGTACGCCCACATCACTCGATTTGCCTTGCCCTTAGGTCTTAGAGGACAATCGTGATTGGCGTCATAGGGTCCTTTGCAGTAGAAGCAAAGCTTCTTCCTGCGTAGGTCATTAAGGGCCTCTCGATCCAAAGGTGGAGCTGCTGATTTACTTTTTGAATCGTTCCTAAAGTCTGATTTTTCTTTGTTAAAATCAGATTTGTCCCTGTTTTTATTAAAGCCCTTATTATCCCTGAATGATGAAGAACCTCTGGAGTTGAATCGACTAGACGGTGCTGCTAACTCCATGCTTCGTGCTTTCTTCATCGCCTCCTGTAATGAAGGAGGATCAAAGGCTTTGATCTAGCCTCTCAATGGCTCTGTCAAACCCTCCATGAAGAGTACTACTAATCTCCTCTCTGATATATTCGGGACCATGACTGATAGCTTCTGAAAGTCACCGATATAGGTCTCTAGACTGCCACTCTGCCTCAACTGAGCCAAGTCTCTGAAGTAGGTTTCCGGATCCTTCCTGTCAAAACGCTCTACCAACCTGTCAACAAACTCCTGGTAGGATGTGATCCGGTCATGCTGTAACGTCACCATCCCGTGGTGCCACCAGTCGTAAGCTACTCCCTCTAGATGCAGTGTCGCATATCGAATGGCATCTCTCTCAGCCATCGGACGTAATGTGAGGAATGTATCTAACTTGCTAATCCATGCCTGGGCTGTCACCTTGCCACTCCCATCGAACATCGCTAGGTTAAGCCTGTTTGTTGCATGCTTTAGGTCATTGTTCTGAAATCTAGGTCTCCAATCCTGTCGACCTCTGTGGTGCTCTCGCCTCTGTGTAATAAAACGGTCAAAAGTGATCCGTTCTCTGACCTCAGGTGGTACTAACTCCCCACTTCGCCCGCTGCCGTGACCTCAACAACTCATCCCCGCTTCCTCACCTGCCAAGACCTCCTCGGCCTCCTGTCTCACAAATGTAGGCCTGGTAGGCCTGTCTGCTGTCCGTGAGGCTGTCCTAGGTGCCCTGCGAGACCCTGCTTCACTCCTCTCATCGTCACGATGTGGTGACGGTCTCCTCGGAGTACCCAGTCTCTGAAGTGCAACTGCCAACTGCTGTAATACATCATCGGACCGCCGTTGACCTGCACGAAGATCTCTGAGTGCAAGCAAAACCTCTGCATCATCCTGATCTCTGTTATTAGGTGGGATCTCTGTCCTAGGTATATCTGTTCTGTCAGCCCTGTCATTCCTGTCAGCCATATTTCCCGGCTGCCTGCTCAAACTCCGTTGCCTGTCAATCAAGGCACGTCTGCGTGTGTAATACCTGTATGGTTCAAACTCTTCTGGCTGCATAAGATGGCTAAACCCTCAGGATGGCAGGATTTAGCTCTGATACCATTGTAGAAACCCTAGTTTCCCCTTGTTTCCAATACTGTCTGTTTTTCTGAAAGTTTTCTGAAGTTTTGATTTTTTTGTGGTTTTTGGATTTTTGCATGAAATTGAGAAATTGCGATTTTGATAATAAATAATATTAAATCTAGAGAAAATCATACATCTCCGGAAATACAAGAAACTATAGCCAATACTGATGCTTCATTTATATTTAAGCTTCGGAGACGATTACAATGAATACCCAGATACATGCAATTAGAAAAGCAATGACTATTTATTGTAAAAACCTGGAAAAATTGCAGCAAGCTGTAGGTGAATAAATCTGGTACGGCTGCAAGCAAGATGATCTTCTCCTCTCGCCAGATGTATGTTAACTGACCCAGAGATGAATGCGCCTCCTGTGATGAAGATAAAAGACCAATATGGAAGGCGTTTCTCACAAGCTGAAGAATACGTCCTTCTGCTGCTGGTACGGCCTGCTGCAAACAGTACGGCCTTCCTGACAGCAATTAATGAAGGTACGGGTTTCCAAAAGCCTGTGAGATCAATAAAGAAGCCTCGATGAATATAGGCCTTCTGATAAAGCCCTAGCCAAACCTTCCGAACAAAGAATGATTTGTAGTTCAATGATTTCCGATGAAGAAACCTTCACGTACAAATCGTGTTATTTCACACCCTCTGAACTGCTTCCAATGGAGATGGCTCGTTCCCCAAGGAATTCGAACTTGAAACCCTAAAGCTTCTTGCTCAGATCAAAGTTGATCAATTTCAATTCTCAATAATCACATAATGGCTCAAACCCAATGCAAATGCACTATATTGCTCAAAAGTGCGATTTCCTCAATAATAGGGTTTTATTAAAATATTCAACTTTTAATTCTTTTAATATTCCCATAGTCTCAGCCAAATTTTAATAATAAAATATAATCAACGAATTGGCCCCTTCCTGATGATGGGCGACCCCTCAGCTTAAATCACTTAAGTTATAATTTAATATTATAACTTTATATTATAATCTTCAAATCATAGTTGCAAACTCACTAAATAAAACCCAAGCCCGAAAAATATGGTACGAAAAACTCGGCAAAGTTCGAAAAAACTCTCGCAAAACTCCTAATAACTTAAAAAATTGCTTAAACCTCATTAAAAATGCATTTTTTTTGTAAAATTCAATGATAAGGTGCATCCAATGAGTCAATAAAATGAGTACATAGAAGAAACAAGCTAAGTCTAGTTATATTTGATTGATTTGAAAGAAAATTAGATACAAAATCGCATCCCCATGTGGAATGCTCAATACGCTGATAGTATACTAATAGTTTGAAACAAAATGAAAATAGCAAATTGTTTTTGTAAAACTGAAAGTAAATACAACATTAATATATTTCAGCTTTTACAAATTCACATCTTCCTCTTCCCATGTCTAGTATTTCTCAGTGTTCTCACTACGGGAGAGGCTGTAGTTGTAGGCATCTGCTGTGGCTCCTCAACCTCCATCCTGGATGCAGAGGCTACTACTGGTGGCTCTGGCACTGCCAATGACTCCTCCTCAGGATCATCCTCAATGTCATCCAATGAGAATGCAAATCCACCCTCGCCCTCCATTGCTTGTCGCTCAAAGTCATAAATCTCATTGTCAGAAAACAATGGAGGTTGCTCATCTTGCCCTATCCAATCATTGTATGGATCTATCTCATCCAAATCAATTGGATCATCTGATATCTCCTTAACTTGTTTTTTGCGCAGCCGAAGATTATATTGCACATACACAAGGTCATTTAGGCGTTTCTGAGCTAGTTTGTTCCTTTTCTTTGTGTGGATGGCCTCAAACAAGCTCCAATTGCGCTCACAATTGGAAGAGCTACAAGGCTGCGATAAGACACGGAGGGCAAATTGCTGGAGATGTGGGGTATTTCCACCCCAATTTGACCACCAAACATCTACAAAAAACAAATTAAGAGTTAGAAGAGAACCTAGAAACTTAGAAAGGAAAGTCAAAACTCAAAAGTTGAAATTTGAAAACATATTTTATCAAATTATCAATATTTGTAACTTGTAAATTTCAAAATTTATACTTGGTGGTTGATTGTGTATTGCTCTCTTTGCTAGCTCTAAAGAGAAGAGTTCACCCCTTTTTTCTCTATAACTTTGGATTTCATTAACAACAAGGTCTCCTGCATCAAGGTTAGGTGACATTCTCTGAATGCACTTCATGAGTCCCTCCATAACCTCTCCAGTAGGATCTGAGTAGGTGCTTGAATGGAAGAAATGAGGGTTCAAGAAGTAGCCTGCTGCATGGATGGGTTGGTGGAGTTGATGGTTCCACCTCCTGTCAATAATCTCCCAAATGGGATCAAATTTGAGGCTGTCCCCTTTATAATAATTTTTTATAGCCTCCTTGGCCCTATCCATGGCCTCATAAAGATATCCCATTGGGATTTTATCCCCATCCACCAAGCGGAGCACTCTAACCAAGGGCTCTGAAAGCTACAAATTACAATATAAAAATGCAAAAAGATTAGAGTTTCAAATTTACAATGAAAGACATCAAAAAATTTATTCAATTTGAATTCAAATTCAAAGTTTTGAAATTGAAGTTACCTTCACAATCTCTGCAGCCTTTTTTGCAAATTCAGCATCAAACACAATTCTTGACACGTTATCTCCATCCGGCTTCTTTGAATAGGTTGAGTCATCCCATGATTTACTCACAAACATTTGTTTTAAAGCCGTCAAAGAACCAAGAATGCTTTGCAACGTTAAGAAGATCGTTGCAAACCTTGTGACACCTGGCCTCACCAATTCTTTCCCATGGGTGTGCTCCCTCATCAAGCGAAGAACCCAAGGGTGAGTGTAGATATATTTAGTGATTCTCCTCGCGTCCTCTACAATTGGTGTGACCCAATCTAGTTTTCCTATGTCCTCCAAAAGAAGGTCAAGGACATGAGCTGCACATGGTGTCCAAAAAATTGAGGGGTGTTTATCTTGGAGAAGTCTTCCTGCTGCCACATATGCTGCTGCATTATCAGTTATGATTTGCACAACATTTGCAATCCCCACCTCCATGCAAACTCCCTCCAACATCTTAGCCAAATTTTCTGCACTTTTTACAATGTGGGAGGCATCAACTGATTTTAAAAACACCACCTCTTCTTTGCATGCAACCAAAAAATTAATGATGGTACGGTTTTTTCCATCCGTCCACCCATTAGAAAGAATAGAGCAGCCATATTTTTGCCATTTTTCTTTTTGCTCCTCTACTGCTGCCCTTGCCCTTTCAGTTGCATTAGTAAGCAACCTACAAGTACAAAGTGAAATTAAGTACACAATTTTAATTTGTAAACAAAAAAATAGCTTAAATTCATTATAAATTAAACTTAAAAAACATAAATTAAATAACATAAACTAACCTCCCACTCAAGTCCGTGCGAGAAGGCGCCTTGTAGCCTTTTCCTGCAACTGTCAATGCGGTGACCAAATTGTGCCAGTAAGGAGAACTCGCCACATTGAAAGCAATATTGTTAAAATACCAAAAATCTGCACAAGCAATGTCTGCTTGCTCATGCACCTCCCTATTCCATCCAGTCGCCTCTAAGGAAGGTTGTGCACCAGTTGTGTTTCTAGGCACAAAAAAACTATCCAACCGTGTCGGTGTAGGTCCTGTAGCTGCCCTTGCCCCTGGTGCTCTACTAGAGGAAGATGAAGGGATGGAGGTTGAGGTGCCAATGGGTTGCCTTGACCTTCGCACACGTGGGCCACGAAGAGAGCCCACTATCTCCTGAATCTCCTGAGTAACATCATAATCATCATCTGACTCAACTGGAACACCTTGAGAAGAGGCAATGGTTGCTTGCATTGCTGCTCTTGCCATCTCTCTTTTCATTTTTTTTTCTTCTGCAGCTGAAAGTATGGCATTCATTTGTCTTTTTATTTCCTCTGTTGTATGAGGACATTCCTTAGCATCACGTTGAGGGATGCCTGCAAGGTGGTACTTGAGGCGATTGATGCCCCCACGATATACTTTTTTACATGGAATGCAATATACTGTGCCAGGTATGGGTCCTAGATAAGCATACTTCCAAGCAGGATCTCTAGCTCCTGGAGGACGTTTACCTACAAAGTCCGCAGGCACGGATGGGGCAGAGCCTGAGGCAGAAGTGGGTTCAGAAGCCATTATCAATTAATTATTAACCTACACAAAGTGAAAGTCATAGCACAACTTGTTAGTTTTTGATAGAAAATTTAAAAACAAACTAAATTAGATTAAATCAAGAGAGATTACTTTAAGTTTAAATTACTAAAAATCTATCACTAGATTCTAAATCTAAACATTTTCATAACAAAAAAATTGGATTTAAAAATAAAAAATAAAAACTAGGGTTTCAAAAAAATGTGAAAAAATGTAAAAAATATGAAAATGACTTCAAACTAGTAAAAAATTAAGCTAATCTAAGATTGTAAGCATGTTATTCAACAAAAAAGAGGATTCAATCATTCAAAACAAAAAAAAAATAACTAGGGTTTAAAGAAAATTTAAAAAAAATGAAAAAATCAGCAAAATATGTTAAAAAATCAGAAAAAATCATTAAAAAATCTTGTTTTGATGAATCTAAATCTTGTTTTGATGAATCTAAATGCATTTAAATCATTTTCACACTACAATCAAATGATTTTTAAACATAGAACCAACAAGAATGAAGAATTTTTTAAAAAAGAAGAAAGAACAAGAAAAATGAGAAACCCTACCTGGAAATCCAATTTGCCTTCTAAATTCGATGTAAATGCCCTTCAAATCTTGTCTTTTGGATGCAAAATCACTGCAAATGAGTGCACAATGCCTTGGAGAGGTTTTTTGCTGAGTGTGAGAAGAGAGTGAATGAAAAAAGACAACTTAAAATTGCTTTTTAGCGGCTGCTTGGGCGTTCTAACTGTCGCGCGGGTTTTTCTGAAAAACTCGCCGTACTTTCTGGAAAAACTCGCCAAAAGTACGGCGAGTTTTTCCAGAAAGTACGGGCGCCCTAAAAAATCCTCGGGCCCTTGAAAACTCACAGTTTTCACTACTCACGGGTTTTGTGCGAGTCTTGCAACTATGCTTCAAATAATTAATATTTAATTAATACAATTAAATATTAATATTTCCTCGTACTCATCCGATGATCGATCCGCCGGAAGCCGCATTTAACTCGTGATTCTCAACGCCGCTAAATCCATATCGCTAAAATAGCGGGGTCCCACGCGAAGCCGGAACTGCTAAAAATAGCAATTTCTGCAAGAAGTCTCCGATCGAGCCCAAACGAAAGCCTACTAATCAAACTCTACCAACTGAAGCTGAGCCAAGCTCCAAGTGACCCTCTATCCAGTCCATTAGCCTACGAGGGTCGTATGATAGGCCAATCCTGTGCTCCGAGAGATGTCACTGAGAAGGGGACATGACATTGACTTCTTGCTTGAAAGATAGCAACTAGTTGAGATATTGCTGTTCTTAATCCTTGAGAGCAGATTGAGCACATTGTCATGGGGTTTTTAGGAGTTTAGATCATTTCTGGAGTTGCTGGTTTGACTGTAGTTGAATGTTGTTTTTACTTAGAAGTCTTAGAGTGAATTTATTTTGGTTATGGGTATTTGATAGATGTGTTTTGCAGATTTGGGCGAGCCTTCTTGCCAAGTATCAGATTTTAATATCAAGTATTTGATTTTATAGAGCAAAATCGCCCCTCCTTGAGGGTCGTACCATTTTGGTGAGCATTGGAATTCGTGCATAAATAATATAAGTCTTTTGGGAGTGTTTTCAATGTTATTACTTGGGCACCTTCATCTTTGGGAGCTTATGCATCTTATTTCATGTCAATTGAGTGCGTATGGAGTGAATTATAAGCATTTTAGTGAAGTTATGTGTTGCTGGTTATGCATTTTCAGTCAATGTTCAGTCATATCAGATTGTGGGACTTTGTCTTTAGAGTTGGGTTTGAGTCTAGGAAGTCTTATTGAGCATTGGAGAGTTATTATACATTATTGCCGCATTGTTAGACTTCTAATCTAGTGTTCTTGGCAGGCATTCTACCTCATTGTAAGCTGAACAATAGTACTGTTAGCATTCTTATTTTCTTGCTAAGCACTTTGTATTTCTCACGATTGTGGAAGAGACTGGCCTTGCCTCAGTCTTTCATTTCTGCATTTACTTTCTTGTACTACTCGCTGAAAAGTGGAAGAGGCTGGCATGCCGCCTAGTTACTTTCTGTAATGCATTATAACATCATGTTGCTAATCGGCTGAGCCGTCATCTAGTTCATGGATCCTCTGACCATATGCTTGCCCCTCCTCCCACATCGGGTCTTAGGGCGCATTCTTGGTTAGAGTTATATTCAGTTCAGCTATCTCATAAGGATCCTCTGACCATATGCTCGCACCTTGCCCAACATTGGGATCCTGGTGTACATTCTTGGTTAGAGTTACTTTCCGCATCGTTTTGGTTTTAGAGCTAACCTTAACGGGTGCGTGTTGCATTGTACTGTTATCAAAAAACAAAACAAAATTGGTTCGGCTCATTATAGCAAACTAGTCAAAACAAGACCCCAAAGACTTGGGAAATGGCAACCCAATGAGTCTAGTCAGATTTTCCAAGCCCACCAGACTCAACAAACTCACAGAGTCTCATCTAGAAAACTTGGTTGTGACAGTCAGGTGGAAATTGTTGGCCTTGCCGTTGCACCAAAAGGTCGACCTGTCAATGCCAGATACAAGTGTCAGTTAAGATCCACAAGAGGCGGTTAGACCATGTCACAAACCCAAGCATTGTGCTGCAAGGAAGACCAAGGGACACACCATCTTGCAACAATCCCCCCCCCTTAGCACAAGCGAGGGGTTTGAACCTGTGACCAGCTCTGATACCAATTGTTGGCCTTGCCGTTTCCCCAAAAGGTTGACCTGTCAATGCCCGATACAAGTGTCAATTAAGATCCATAGGAGGCGGTTAGACCATGTCACAAACCCAAGTGTTGTGCTACAAGGAAGACCAAGGGACACACCATCTTGCAACAAAAATTTTGATTTAAAAAGCAAAAAAAAAGAAAAACATTTAAAGTAATAATTAATGCGTCAAAACAATATTCATTTTGTTGGTGTTTCAATTCACACCTCTGGTATGCAAATTAGAAATGAACGGCTATGCACAGATAAACTGCTCTTCGGATTAGGAGAGGAAGCTCCCTCTTTGTTGATGTTGCTTAAAGAAAGTAAACTAAACTAATTTGCCAATCTTTTTGTTCAACTAAGAGCACAAGGTTATAAAACTCTAGTGTCGTAGCTAAGATTTTCTCTTTTTGAATTTCAACTACGACTAAGCCTACTCTAATGACACTTTTAACGACCCAAGTAAACTCAGAGCTTGAGAGTTAAAAGTAGACTCAGAATGATCTTTGACACAAATACTTAAACAAACTTTCTCTCAACGCACACTTGAAGACTCCTTGTACTTTTCGATACAAGCTGAAATAAAGATTATCTAAGCAAAACATATAAAACAAAACTTAAGAGAGTAGATCAAAGCAACAAAGCAGGCATAAGATTTCCTTTCTTAAATTTCTACAAACGATTACAACTTCTAGAAGAGTAGGATTGTAGCAATAACAGGCTTACAGTTTTGCAATCAACCAGAATACATTAACACAAGTAACACATAAACTGAACAATATCTTGCAGCAAAAGGCAGGCATGCAAGCTTGCTCTTACACTAATTGAACTAACACTGAATAACAACTTGCAGGCAAAAGTAGGCTCAGCAATTTGCTATCACAATAACCGTTAAAGAAAAATGGGCAAGGCTGCCCTTATTTATACACAAACGAGGAGTAAGAAACCCTAAAATCTCCTTGCTTTTACAACAAGTCTTGCCAACATGCAAGCTTTATTTCTAAAACTAAAACAAGATAAACCATCTAACAACCTATGAAAACAAAAAAAAAGGAAAGTGCCAACTATTACAACTTGATTCTTTCTCTTTCACAAAGAATGGATAAGCATGAGACAAGAATAGCAAAAAAACTCGGAAAAAGCGTCGAGTTAACTACTACTTTTGAGTTCTATTCTCGGAAAATATCGCTGCCCCAAAGAGGTAACTCATTTAGGAAACTCAATCTGCCAAAAAGTTGATTTGTGCTTGATTTCAAGTGGAGAGTGTTGCATGCTGAAAATCTTGATTTTTGACTGTAAACTCGACTAGGTTCGGAAACTTTTTTGCAGAAACTACTGAAAATAGAATGTTGATTTGCCTCGAAAAAGCAATTTCTTCGAAAAAAGTTGGGACCTGGGTTTTGTAGTGCATCTCGTTCGGGAGAAACCCAGTTAATCAAATTTCGAAAAAGCTAAGGATTTCCCGAAAAAGCATGAAAAAAGCAGTTTCTTGAAAACTTAAAATTTTCCAAAGTTGAAGAGAATCAAGAACGAAGTGGACCCAAATGGATGAATTTTGAAAAAGATGGCCCCCTTCCTCTGAAAAATGATGCCCTGGAAGAATAAAGCATGAAAAAGCAAGCCTTTGTGCTTGCCAATCCCGAATCCATGAAGAAAACTGAAAAAGCACTGCATTTAAGCCTCCATATCTTGAAAAACAAAAAATTGTATGTTTTCTCCTCTAGACACCAACCTATAAAAAGTGAATAATGAAATCCAAAGCCTTCTTTTATAGGTTTTGAGGATAAAAAAACGCTTTATTTTCCAGCTTAAAATCTTTGAAGCCAATCCTAAGCCAGGTTCGTTGAATGTGGACACTGCTTCGAATGGTGAATGATGAAATTTCAAAATTTCACTACGGCATGGAACTTTGGGCGCCCTTCTTAGCAGACTTTGCCATTTTTCTTGAAATTTACAAATTTTGCTTGATTTTGACCTCAGTTTGATCTTCATTTCTAGATGCCAAATTGATCCTGTGAATTGGTCGATGATCTCGTTGCGGAGCCTGATTGAATCTGGAAATATTGTCCTGGGGATTGTAACCTCGAAAAACTTAATTTGAGGCCTCAAAATATTGGGCGCCCCTGGCTATTTGGGGCGCCATGATCACCAGAGAACCATTTTTTGATATTCTTCAATTTTACACTGCTTTCTATCCTTCAAATGAATTCTCAATTCCGGCAGTTTGAATGGCCCGATGAACTGGCTGTCAGATGCATTGGATAGCCTGAAGTATTCTGTGAAAGATCTTCTGGAGGTGATTTGCTCGAAAAAGTAGTTTTAGGGAGTCAAAAGCTTGAGCGCCCCTGGCTAGCTGGGGTGCCCAACTCCTCCAGAGTTAGATTTTTTCTGTGTTTTTACTTTTCCTCCGTTTTCTCTGCCTATTTGATCGGCAATATTTGATGATTGGAAAATCTTCTAATTTCATCATTGATTTCGTTGGAGGGCCTATTGGAATCTGGAGGAATGTTATGAAGATTGCAAACCCTAATTTCAACTTTCAGGGCCTCAAATCCTTGGGCACCCCTAGCTACCTGGGGCGCCCGTCCTTACCAAACAAGTCATTTTTTAGGCATTTTCATTCTCTCAACTTTGACCTTCCATGCTCCGCTCTCCGTTTGATCTGCATTTGCTGGCAACTGAAGAATCCGATGACCTGACTAGTACATCCATTGGATAGCTCAAAGAATTCCAAAGACAATGATCATATTTGCAAACCCTAATCTCTAAATTTGACCCTCCAAAACCCCAAGCGCCCCTGGCTAGCTGAGGCACCCAAGGATCCCAGAGATAGATTTTTTTTCTTGATAATTTCCATAATTCCAGTTTGCTCCTTGATGAAACTCCTCTGTTCGATCTGAGATTCCGGTTAATAGATTGATTTGATGGACCTGCTACTGGATTCACTGCGGAGCCAGAAGGATTCTGAACAAAACATCTTGGTGGCACGAACCCTAACTCCATCATTTGGCACCTTGAAAGGCTAGGCGCCCTTGGCTAGCTGGGGGCGCCTAAGATTAGCAGTGTTAGTCATTTTCATCATCTTTCCAACTTTTCCCTTTGTTCTTTGTTCCTTGCTCCGTGCTTGGCAGATGTTGCATTTGCACTATGTTGGAAACTGAAAAATATACTAAGGCACAAAATCCCAGGCACCTTGACTGGGCAGGGACGCCTGAGCTCTCTAGACTTAGCCAAATTTTTACTGCTTTCAAGATTCCTTTAGCTTCCCTCCTTCGTTCTCCATTTCACGATCATCTTTCGCTATTTCCTGATCTGTGCAATGCCTGAGACTTCGAATCTGGCACCTGGCAGTTGAGCAACCTCCATTAATGGCCTCAGAGCTCCTAATTTGGCTTCTGAAAAAGCAAAATAGACCCATTAGAGAAAAACTAATATTTTGACGATTCTCGCTGGACCAGCCTAATGAGGAAGTATTTTAAGCCAATCAAAATCAGTTTGAACCCCTAGAGTCGAACATCCTATTTTTAGAAATTTTCTACTTTTAGAAAATTTGGCCAGCATCCATTTGAGAAGAAACCCAGGAAAACCCAAAAAAAAGTCTATTTTTAGAAAATTTCCTAAAATTTAGGGCCAAAAAATTGAGATCTAGGTTTTGTAGAAAACTTCGCTCTGAGTAGACCCAGATCCTCAATTTTTTTGAGTTATTGAGAGCACCATGCATGACATACAAGTTTTCATTTTCTGACCTTTTGATAGTTTTTAACAAGATTTTTGACCATTTCTTCAAAATGCCTAAGTGTAGCAAAAATTTTAATTTGGGGAACAACACATTTCATTCACAAGAATAAGCAAGGAGAAAAAAAGAAAATTGAAGTTAAAAATACAATCCATTGAAGCAAAAACCAGCAAACATAGTTAGGGTCTAGTGCTCTATGGGTTTGACTCGCATTTTTTGAAGGGTTTGGATGACTCTTGAAGCCATGCTAAAAGTGATAAAATAATGAAAAAATGGCATGTGCCCTGAAGGCCCGTGTGATCTCAAAGGCTTAAAAAAAAAAAATTTAAAATCATTTTGAGTCATGCCAGATGGAAAAGCAACTTTTTTATTCTTTCAATTTTGGAAAAGGAACTTTTTTATTCTTTCATTTTTTTCCCAATTAAATCCCAAGTAATTGAATAACATTTATACTTTTGGTTTGCCAAGTCAATCCCTATCTTAGGTAATGCTCTTATAGTTGTGGCAACATTGCAAACTTGTTTGAGATACAAGTGCAAGATCCCACATAGAGCTAGTGATGTTGAGCCAAGTGATACAGAGGCTTATCTCTACCATAATTCATGACTTCATGTTCTGATTCTTGTTTTTGATGCCATGGATATCATAATCCATGATTTTGGTACACCTAAAAATCTTGTAAATATTTATATTATTTTAAAATGTTGTTTTTCTTCAACTCAAATCCACTTTCATACTCATTTGATTGATGTATACTTGTGTATGTGATTGAAGTAGCTTCTAATGAATAAGTTTATTATGTGTTTAGAGTTCATTTATTGAAGGGTGCATAGTAAAAGTTTTAAATCCTTAAAAATCTCTATATTTCGTGGTTTCTCAATTTGTCAAGTCTAAGTCCAAGTTGAGACCAAGTCTTGTAACTATGCTTGGTACAAACATCCAAAGGGTGCAATGCCCCCATTTACGACGTCCTCTTTCAGTTTGGGTTGATTCTAATACACTTACTATTTTTAGAAGTACTATTTTTAGTTGGGGGTCTGGTACTGTGCTTCAGTCCTCAGTGAACTCATTTGTGCACCTCAGTTTCTCTCTGGCTCAAGACTTAGGGCGCTACTTACCATTTTTAGGACTTTCTAAAAATAGTAAGTCATCCAGGGTAAGTTGGACCAGGTCAGGGTTAACTCTCATCTGCATTTTTCAGTGGAGGCATCAGCTTCTATGGTTGAGACATTTTAATATTTAATCTCCCCTTCGATATTGGATTTTAATAAAGTACCTTTATATTTTAATGTTGAGGGGTCATAAGGGGACATGTTTGTACCATGATGCCTAGTGCAATGACTTAAAGTCATTTTAAAGAGCTTCAAAGGTAATTTATAATGCACTTTATTGGTGGATGCCTAAGGTGAGAATGGAGTTAATTTTTAATAAAGCTAATGTTGAAAATAAGATTTTAAATTATATCATTTAAAAAAAGCTACTTTAACTTGGGCGCCCAAGTCGGAGGAAGGAAAAGAATTTAAAATGAATTAAAATCAAATGCTAATGTAAAGTGGCATTGGGTTTTAGGGTGAACTGGTCGCCCTAATTTGAAGTCTCTTTAAAAACTTCATTTGAGCTCATTTTCAGGATGGATGAAATTGTTGACAAAGGGAGATGCTGCTGGTATTGTACCAGAAGGTCTGAAGAACAGGTTTGAGGGCAAAAACCCTCAGATTCGAAGACTGGTTTCGACAATGAAAGACCTGCTCAAGCTGGTGTATTGGTGGTTTCATTTCAGGAATCACATCTGGGCGAAAAAGATGAAGTTTTATCAATTCTCTTGAAGGATTTCAGATGGTTTTGGTGTGGTTTGTTGAGCTATTCAGTTTGGTGTGTTTCTATGAAGTTTTTGGTGAGGTTTTTATGAATTTTTGGGCATTGATATTCAGGGACTGAACTCACTTTTCTGCTCATAGCTCAGAAATGGAATGGATTTTCTAGATGGGTATTGCATCAATGTATGTCTCTCTCTAGGGCGATTCCAACAAGCACAAGATTGTATTTTTTGATGAAGCATTGGATTTTAAAAGACTAGATCGCCCTTCTTCAGCCAACACCTCATCCAAGGGTTTTCTTTAAGTCTGATAGGCCATATTCAGTGGATGAATCCCAGCATTTTGGAGGTTTGTTGAGGGACGCCTAAACCTAGCTTGCGCCTAGCTTGAAGACTCTTCCAAAGGGTGAAGGTCGTGGGCAATGAATGCTGCTGTTAAGGAGTTGTTTACAAGTCTGGTTTGTGTTGTTAGGGCAGTAATCTTTCATACATAGACTGCTGCGAGTCATTCCCGTGGCTGTTGAAGAAGAATCCATTACAAGCGGGCCTTTTTTTGGTGCTCTCCACATTGGTTAAAGGCGTATTTAGGAGGGTATCTATTGTCAGCTTCAAGAGTTCCTTACTTGCTGTTATGCTACACTAATCAGGTCTGAAAGTCAATGAATCTTGCTGTTTAAGCTTTGAAAATCTGCTCCATTACTGGTTATTTAAATCTGCACTCACTTGTACATGAAATTTGATTATTGGAGGTAATGAATGATGTTTCTTGACAAGTTACTTGTATGCTTTCTCTGCAAACTGTTTTACATCTTTTGGCATTATTGAATCATGATTGGCATATGAACTATCAAGTGAAACATTCTCAGAAAACTCACAAACAGCAAACAGAAAACTCAGAGAAAAGTTACAGAAAATTATATCAGTACTGAAGTTTCAAAAAAAATATTTGGGGTTGATCATTACAAAGGGCAACCTGCAAGGTCACTATCCCTTTTTGCTAGGATCACCTTGTAACACCTAAGAAGTAACTACTACTAGCAGTATCACATCAGATCTTGATCTATTTAGCCATCTAGTTGGAGATCAACACCTCAAGGACTGCCCTCTTTCTCTCTTCATTTTTAAGATTACAAGAGGTGCAATGACAATCACAACAGGAAGCACAATATTTGAATTTTAACATACCAAAACAATACATAGTCACTTTGATTCAATTATCATACTTATCCTCTATTATATGTGAATATTATAACTAGACTAGCATATCTCTAGGGATTGTTTGTGTAGTTGTAAGCATTTTGGTGAAGTCAGAGCAAACCAATCACATCCCATTCCATAATAAAACAAATTATTATTTGAATTATTATAATAGGAGTAATTCTAGATTTCATTAATTGGATTCATGTTTGAATTAGACACTTTTAGTGATTTGATTAATTGTTAATTCGATTACCAAGATATTGCATTTGATATGCTTTTGGTAAATAGTGACTAAGTACCATTCTCTTGCATGAGTGAGTATGCAGGATGCTCACTCTCATAAAGGTGGTGACCTGAGAGAGAGGATTGTCAGAGAGAGGACAGCAGATCGGGAAAAGGCTTTTAGAAGAGATGAACCAGCACACACCACATTCCTGACTGATTGATTGTTGCATGTTTGCTTGCATTTTGTTGAGCATCACAAACTTTAGTTATTCGGTTTCTTAAAGTCTGCTAGCATTGGGTGTCAAAAACCTGATGGTCTCATGGATGAATTTTGATTGGATGGTTATATTCAACTGCACTGGTTGCTTGTTATCCATTTTGACACGATTGTCTCTAGAAAGATATTTGGCACATTTGAATATGATTATATAACTTGTAGTATTATTTGACATTGGTGATGACCACTATATGTTCATGTGTGTAACATGTTAATGTCGACTGAATGCATCTTTATATGTTTTTGAGGGCATCATTGTAGATGTTTGCTTTCTTGAGTGACTAAGGTTGTTTGACTCCCCTTGGCATTTGTTAGCTTGTTCTAGTCATAGAATGGAGCATTTAAATATGAATATCAAATCATATAAGATATGGTTGTGACCTTTTGGCAAACAAACTTGACTTCAGTAGTTAATTATGTGATTATTTGATTTGGCCGTGTTTATGGACCAGTATGAGGGAATAATCCTTTAGTGTAAATGCAACCTTTTGTTGACTATTAACATAGAGTAGGTTGTGGGTATCAAAGGACCCCTAACACTACTTACAAACTTGACTTCAAATCAAGGTAGGTAATTATGTGATTATTTGATTTGGCCACATTCATTGGCCATTATGAGGGAATTATCATTGTGTAAATGCAACCTTTAGTTGACTATTAACATAGAGTAGGTGGTGGGTATCAAAGGAGCCCTGACACTAATTAACAAACTTGACTTCAAATCAAGGTAGGTAATTATAAATTATGTGATTATTTGATTTAGCCACGTTCATAGGCCATTATGAGGGAATTATCTTTTTGTGTAAATGCAACCTTTAGTTGACTATTGATATAGAGTAGGTGGTGGGTATCAAAGGAGCCCTAACACTAAATTTTGGTATTGCTTGTTGAACTTTTTACTTTGTAGAGTTCAGTTGGAGTTCTGTTTTAACTTTTTTATTTCTTCTTGAGACAGCCTAAGAGCCTGAGATGATGGCAGAATTCTTGTTAATTGTGTAGTGAGCTAGAGATAGTGATAAGAAACTTGGGCCACATCTATGCACTCTTTGCTAAACCCATTTAAAAGTTCGGCAAAAAAGGCCAAGAACGATGGTAGATTAGTGGGTATTCAGTAACATCTGTATACTTGTTTTGAGAGGGGAGTTTTGTGGCGATCATAGCAAGTAACTAAGTTCAAAGGTTCTTTGGCATGGTCAATTCTACATTGAGGAATTTTAGAGAACCTAGTTTGAAACTCTCCTTCAGGAACTTGATTACTAATAGCTGTGAGCTTGCCTAGATTTACCCCACTTGGTTATTCTTCACAAACTCCTTTTGAATAACAAACTGATGTTTATAGTGGGCCATTGAGTGCAACCAACTCTGCATGGGTTTATTATCTTGATCCTTGTTGCTATGAGAAGAAAATGAACATCCTAGAATATAATACTACTGTTTACCTACTGAATTACAAAGTTTGGAAATCATCTTAGGGCTTGCCTTTGTAGAGAAAAGCAATATATAGTATCTCTAGTTTATGAGAGAGATAAACCTTAGTGAAGCTTGATCCATGATATTCATAGGTTGTATGATAACCATATTCAATATAATTGTAACTCGGTGATGATTACTACATGACACGAGTTATGATAATATATTCCAGGTCTGTATCCAATAAGGCTGAGTATTATTCGATACCTTGCAGAGGGTAAAGGCCATAGTTATGTAGTTTTGTATTAATATCTAGATTCTACATGGCTTTTAAAATGCATCAAGGTTATTATTTGAGCAGAGGCTTATTATACTGTAACATACTGGCCATGTTGTGGAACCAGTCACAATTGTTATCAGAAGGAATTATCTAAAAATCTTTCTTATTCCTGTGACAAATATTTGTTAACAGAGATCTGAATTATTTGACATCATTGTCGTTTATTGGAATTGAAATGTGTGTCTCGAGGTTTGCTGAGGGGCTGTGATGACTATTTTGATAGGATAAACTGGTCAGAACAGTAATACCATCACTCTAACTTGTTCTCAAGAAGAAGTGACAAATCCATCTAAAAAGTGGAAATGGAATGTGATGATGCTTGTTAACCATCTAATTAACCATCATTTCTGATCAAAAGGGCTTGCAATGAAAACAATGAGGTAGACTAAGTTTGACTATTCACCCATGAACATGGTTGCCCAATTGTACCACTTCCATTGTCTGAGGAATGGTCGGCTGGATGCCATCCCAATGACAGCCAAATATGTTAACAATGCGACACTGACATCTTATCAAGATGCAAATAGTAAGGGAAGTGATGATCAGATTGTAAGGCCCACTCATGTGTGATTCCCGCCATGTACCGATCTCTTATTGATGATTGGGCCATGTTCTAGGATTTATTTGGTAGATGGATTATCAATGTTGATGCATGCATTGGACTCTGACATGAGATGTCTATGGTTTCGTACATGTTAACCCATACTTTGTATTGATCATTTGTTTATGATTGCATCCATGCATTGATATATATGGTTTAGAGCCATGCTTGGCTAGTAGGATACCATTTTGTGAGTCGTATGAATTTGATTAGATTATCACTTGTACATTGCTAACAAGAGACTAATTGTGATTAGTGTTTTACATTATTCCATTACATAAATTAGAAATGATATGTACAGTTATTATGTTTTGTGATGTTAGACATGTTAGTTTTAGGATCAGAAATTTAAGCAATCAAAAAATGCAACACATAAGACAATGAACACAATGTTTACCCTGGGAAAACCCTCCTACTCGAGGGAGAAAAACCCAGCAAATAATGTCTTATATATCAGATAACATAAGTGCAGAAAACTGCTTACAATCAGGCATTACACAAGGCTGAGTCTGAAACAAAGAATGGAGACACTTCTCCTTAACAATGGATCTGCTGCTAAGACAGCCTGAACAGCTAAGAAATGGCAAACTCCTGCTTCTAATGATGGCGAGCTTCTGCTTTTAATGATGGTGAACTTCTGCTCCTAAGAGATGCGAAATGAGTGAATGATTGTAATGAATCAAATGGCAAGTCTTCACCTTCTTTAAATACAAGTTAGGCAACTTCTTCTCAAGGTCGGCTCCCTTAGAGAAATAGAAAAATATAAAAAATATCATTTAAGATATGAAGGCCGACCTGCCTTGTACAAGAATAAACTAAGGAGAAAATATCTCCCAAAGCTACCAAACACTAACAAGACATACCTTGATTTCCAAGTATGAGAACATGTTGATATATTGGTCTAACTGTTGCTTCAATTATGATCTCAATGATTGGATTTGATGTGTGCATTAAGTGTGCACGACTTATGTAGGTGTACAGCCAATGGAAGGTATGTGAAGGAGAAAGTCATGGATATCACTTAACCATTTCACTTCACCTTGTGGAAGTTATGAGACCTCTTCCGTGTTGACAGGTTTATTTAGCCTCACTGTTATGGTAGAAGACCATATGGCTCTTGTGATTGTGTCTTCTCGTGTCTCTATAGTTGTTTTTCCATCTATGCGAGTTTTAGGTGATTTCCCCACTTCTTCAAAGAGGTTGAAAAGTAAGTGCTTTTTATTTAATCCGTTGAGTGAATTCTGGGGTTTAAGTCCCTTTGGTGATTTAATTTAATTTGACTTTCTTAAATTAGAATTTGAGGTTTTATTTAAGTGAAAGATGCTTAAAGCATCTTGGGCTTTTCTGTAGATCCTTTTTGGCCTTTTTGGTTATTATTTATTTTTTGGGTGATTTCCACAGTTCCTGGAAAAGGTTGGAAACCATATACTTTTTTATTTAATTCATTTTGAGTGATTTTTGGAGTTTAAAGTCCCTTTAACAATTTAATTTAATTTTTACTTTCTTAAATTAGAATTTGAGATTTTATTTGAAATTTTAGTAAAGCATCTTGGGATTCTATTTTGATCATTTCCAGCCTTTTTGGTTATTATTTATTTTTATTTCTTTTGAGTTAACTTCTTGGGTTGGAGTCGAGTTAAATTTTATTTCTTCTTGAGTTAGGATTTCTTCCTTAAGAAAGGGAACCCACTATGTTAGAGACGGATTCTATTCTAGTTTGGGAATGAAAAAGAAAGAACAAAAGCTTGAGCAGAGCTCAAATAGAGTTTGCGAGTTTGGACTCTAAAGAACCTTGGGAAATTGCTCCCTTTGTTGATTTTTGTGTGTCAATTGTGGGTGCTTATCATATCCCCACCTATGTGTGGATGGATTCTTGGAGCTTGTAGAAGTTACCAATGGTGATTTAAGAAGATTTTCCTACTATTGCTAGTTTGGAGCTTGATGGAGCTCTCTTTGTGCTTTGTGGACCTTGCTCAAAGGCTTAGAAGAATTGGAGTTCGTCTCTTCTTCACTTGGTTAATCCTTGAAAACAAGGGAAGGTATTCCTCTTCAGATATTTGATTTATTGTACTCTCTTTCCATATATGAAAATATGTATTAAAAAGAGATCATGATGCCATGAGTGGTTGTGCGTTTACTTTGAATCAAGTTATACATTTAGATCCTTTATGATGCTTGTATCCTTATGTAGAAAGGATAGCTTGATTTATTTGGAGTGTTTGGCTTTGCTTTGGCCTTATTTAGGCTTTGACTTGAATAATCAGGTTCAAACCCTTGTTCTTGTGATTTTGGGTTCATGATTAAATCCAAGGTTTCTTGTGAAGAACCTTTGTGAACCTTGTGGGGTTTAGTGTTGAGACTAAATGGTTTGTGAAGGACCTTGCTGAAAATCTAGTGTGCTTCCTTTGTGAGATTGTGAGCAACCCTTATGTGGAGCTATGAGTAGCTCATTTATGAGTTTTCCTTATATGGAGCTATGAGTAGCTTGTTTATGAGTTTTCCTTATGTGGAGC
>VDFB02140031.1:0-41016 GCA_007258455.2 Sequoia sempervirens | reverse complement strand
CCTTGAATGCTCTTGTGAACTCAAACTTGCTATAAGAATGCCCATTCAACTTGCTAGGCTTAAAATGAGTGAAAGAAACTTGTAGTTATACTTAATTATGCAAAAATTCTAGAAATTACAACACTATAAGCCAATATTAGATCTAGGAGGACAAAATCCCACCAAGAATTTGAATTAATTTTAATTTTAGGCCACATGAGACTCATATTCGCAAGGTGGCATATGAGTCCCATTAGTCATAAATTATGGGACCACATTCAAAAATGCTTAGAAAGGTGTTAAATTAGGATCGGGACCCATAACCCTAGGTGGGACTCATATGCCCAAGGTGGTGTATGAGTCCCAAACCACCAAATCTGGGCCACACAACCTAAAAAACTTAAATTATGATTGGATATTGATTTGTGTCAGGATTATCCTCAAAAAGATGCATTAAATGAGGCTTGTGGGTGTAAAATAAGGCCAATTAAAGCGTAAAGAAGCACAATTATTAATGACAACCCTAGAAAAGTGTGAAAGTATGTTACAACACTTTACAATACCCTAAATAAGGTACATTTAAATTTATTTAGTTTACAAGGGCCCAAGACCTAATGTGAGTGTGTTATACACATTACAACACTAAGTCAAGGCAACATTTAAGCTTAATTTTATGAGGGCCTGAACAAGTGTGAAAATGTCACCGACGACATTTTTCAACACTACGCATACATACATACATACCATACATACATACATACAATGTATGCAATGTATGTATGTATGTATGCCATGCAGGAATGCCTACCAATATATGTATGTATGCATGACATACATACATACATGTGTATGCACACATACATATGTATGTATGTATGACATGCATATGTACACACCTATTTATTTATAATATTAATATGTTATGTAAATTTAGATAACTAAAATGATTACCAAATTAGGATGAAAATCATATAAATGCATGTAAAATGATAACAAAAATTTGACCATACTAGTATAGGTGAAAGTAGTATGGACAGGGCAAAGAGGACAATGGGGGAGTGGGTAATGTTGTGTGAGGGGTTCACGACAGTGGAGGACATAGTTGGTCAAACCATAGTTGCATGAAACCCTTAAGAGTCCACCTTATGAAACCCATAAATGGTATCTATATATATACACACATTGTCTGACAAATGATAGGTGCATGATACCCTTAACAGGGAGAGTTTCATATATTATTTATTAAACATTGTGGTGTGCATTAAATATTATTTGACCGATTGTGTGTATACACACACATATATATTTATGTATATATATGTATATATATATATACACAGTTGACCATAATATAGTTGCAAACACACAATTGGCCATAATATGGACACAATATTGCTGCAATATATACATTTCTTGACTATATGTGTGTATACACACACACACACACACGTGACCATAATATAGCTACAAGAAAACTTGAATAGTCGAGCATATCATAACCTCAGACACTATCAATATAACTATGCATATTTCTTTTGGTTGGCCAATCAGAAGCTAGTTATAGAAAAAACATGCAACTAAATTCAAAAAAATGTGCAATGGATAGATATTTCCCTTGTGAGGTTGGAACACAACCTCACCTGTGATGACAAAAGTTAATTTTTTTTTTCCTTTTGGCAATGGAGGTGTTGAAAAACATAGAAAGTGTGAAATATGCATCACCACTACTCATCCATAGCCTCACCACCATTGGCCTCGAAGTAAACCACTAGTCTTACAATGGACAACTTAAAGTGTAGATACCAAGCATGAATGGCATAACCGTGAAGAAAAAGCAGAACATACCAAATGAAACACATGTCGAAGAGAATGGGAAAAGGTCGAAGGCAGAAGAATGTTGGGTAGTTAATGCATAGTAAATGGGAGCTAAGTTCGCCAATACTAACATGGTACAAAACCATGAAACAAGAAACAAGTGCCCACCATTGGATGATGCCATTTTTTAGCTCAAAAATTGGATTTCGAAAAGCAGTTTGAAAACATTGAAAAATGTGTGTAATTTTCTTCTAGTTGGATATTTTTGGGTTGCAAAGTGAACTATATTAGGTTTGCAAAAAAATAAATTGGCTGACGTAGACCCCTTGCATAACATAGCCCTACCCACCATCAGTCCCTCTCCCTTAATGCAATAAAATTATCAATAGACTAAACTTACAAAAATTGTTTACTTTCACAAAGAACCACACTCAATTTTGAATGGTCAATTAAAAGTTATAACTATTTTCAATTTGCCTATGTTATCTACCTTTACACTTTAAAACTTTATTTAAAGAAAAAAAGGAGGATTCACAGAAAGCTTTGAATGGTGGATACCAAGTCTTTTAGGCAAGGGAGTAAGACTGTTGGTCTAGCTACTATGTGTGGTTTTTACTAAGGCCAGTTGGGCCGCCAAAGAGGGAAATAAGCGACATTTGTGAGTCATTTATGGACTCGTGGAAGTCCAAGGAATGATCGTCGCTCTCTTCTCCTATTTTGCCTCAACTTCTATAGCGTCTAAACACCCATCTGTCCAAGTCCTTTATAGCATCACACGTTGGTGGCTGCAACTCTATTGGTAGATTGAAATCGGAACACGCTTACTAAAATGCACTCGTTAAACATTGGGCTCCACAAACTAGCCATGTGAGCAGGCAAAGTACTTGAGGCAGACATGCCATGCACTTTACAATTGCTTCCAACTGGAATTCATGCAATCTTCAAGATGCTAGCTTTATTCAGTTTTATTTGTAAATGATAAAATCACATATTACAATATTTGAAATTACCAAATAATATGCTCGATAACCTAAACTGAGCTCATTGCACCTGCACTATAACAATGTCGATTAAAGCATGCAATTTCCATTAGGCATCCTAAGTTAACTGCTGCAAAATTGAAACCGTAACAAATTATAGTGAGGACCCAAATACAATTCAATGAATTCATTTGCAAGGAGAAAGAGAGAGATGAGGCATGCACGTGTGAGGAGGGCACAGAGATGAGCGCCGAAAACAACACGACACAAGTTCTACACAAGCTATCATTCGCTTGATCTTCAGCAACCAACGCCAAAGATGGGTGATGAGGACCATTTTTGATATGACAACTGCTCAATACCTCATAATGGCATGAACGAAATGTTAGTCGATGGTGCCCAGATCAATAGCAGGCTTTGTGAGAGCATATAGACTGAGTCAAATGGAGCCAACAAACAAATCAATTTTATAAAGATGATCAATCGTGATGGATCTGCAATGTTTGAAGTGCTAAGGGCGTGTGTGACTAGATTCCATGGACTGGTTGAATGGTCTTCTCATGCCATGGCCATGTATGAATCTATGCAAGAAAAATCTCACGCCCCCAACAAGTTCAGCCTCTAATGTATGTCACCTATATGCAGATTTGCAACTGCATATGCAAGTCACATGTTTTATCACGACCCAGAAAACCCATTTCCACAACTTGAACAATGAATTTGATTTCCAGATCAACTTGTGTCTTTCCATAGGTTTGTGTGGCCTCTTCTTTTAAAAAAAATAACACAGCTGCTCCAAAATCTGAACCCCATAATGAAGATCACTTTTACATGGAAATCAAATTGTATGGAACTCTAGATTAGGCTAGATGGAAGATTTTGGGAAGGGTTTTGCTTGCATGGTTCCAATACCATGTTATGATTTCCAATATTGTAAAGAAAAAACCAAAAACTTCCATGAAATACTTGTACATCATAAGCTTAATTTAAATTATCAAAGAGATTGATATAAGAGTTAAATTGAATGTACAATGTGACCTTGCTTAAATAGGCAAGGTGGTGAAGGTAGTCAAGTTGAACACAATGACTGACTAACCCTTCAATAATGGAACACTTATAAATCACATGACAAGTGTTCTATGAGTGGCAAGTGACCATGCAATAGGTGTCTCACAAAGTGAGTACACTTGTCTCAACCACAAGAGGTGAGACAAAACCCTAGAAGTCTCTAAGTGGAGACTTAAGCAATGTGAATAGGGCTCTCCTAATTAGGTTAATAACTAACTAGTTTGATAGTCTCTATTTACACCAACAACAACCACCATAAGATGTCTAGATTACAAATAACAAAGTTATTTACATATATATAAATTAAATTCCAATTCTTTGTTTACAAAGAAAATATTCAATTAATCTCAATTAAATTACCTACATATAACAATATGAGATCAATTTTTTGATAATTTAATATTGAAGGAATTTAAATTCTATCACTCAAGAAATACATTTTATAAATCCTTTTTACAGTGACCATCAAATTGGTATTGCATTAAGTCAAGCATGTTGGGCTCCATACAGTTACATAGTGTTGAGTTCAAGTCACATGAGATGCTTAGGTCAGACCACAAAAAGATCATTATAAATAAGTTGTGAATTAAATTATATATTACAAACTCATAATTAATTTAAATTAGGTTGAGATCCTTATGATAGCACTAAACAAGAGGACATGGTGGTTATGTAGGACAAGCAAAAACTATTGCAAGACATCTAGACTTCAAACTTATAACACAAATGTCAGGTTTGTTTCTCAGCTAGATTGTAGATTTCAAGCAATCTTTAATCTAGTCATGAGGGGGAAAACCAACTATGTTTATTCATGAATTCAATTGTATAGACTAAACACTTGACAATCTGAGACATGACATGTGGACACTCTCAATACATGGCTTAAATATAGTAGATATGAACACCTCACTAAATCAAGTTCTTACTCTTCTAGATCCATAGGATTCTTGGACACAATATTAGTCATGCATGGCAGTGTGAATAGGATAGGTAACATAATGGTCTCAAATTTTATATAGGTGGATGTGACATGGTATTAGTTGTAATGCATAGGGACCTAAGGGTTTGCAAATCCATCAATTGTGATTGACTAAAAATTATGAACCCAAAAGTATGGATAAAATTAGGTTAAGAACATACTTGGGTCTATGAACACAAAGATTTGAAGCCTACAAGATGTGGTCCATGTTCTATAATAGCAAGCCTTTGGGACTTAGTCAACACAAATATATACATGGGATCTTAGGTTTTCCAAATGCAAGATGTGATTTAGATTTGGATGCAAAAGCACAAGAGAATGAGAACATGAAACAAGTTTAGGCCCAAAGAATAGAAGATCTAGTCTTAAATAAATGAATGGACTAATTGGATCCAAAGGAATGGGTGAGAAATAAGTATGTGACAAAAAGGGGTTCATTTGGCAAGAAAGAACTCATGGCTACATTAAAAGAATGGGGCAAGAGACAAAGGGAATAAATATGAAAACCTAAGCTTGAGGCTTGAAGGCATACACATCAGATTAAATAGATAGAGTCACCCACAAACCATGAAGGCATGTTCAAACAAAAAAATAAAACAAGACCCCAAGAGGAACAAAGGAAAATTTATGAGTATAAAATACATCTTTAATTGATTATCATCAAGAATAATGAAAAAACAATAGATGGACACATGCATGATCTAAATAAAATGGTACAAGCATTCGAGCTAAAAGATGCTCTTATTTTCAAGGGGGGATTAGGGCATGTTGTACAAGGAGCGACATGATCTAGTGTAGTTTCCTTTCATAATTGAAGGAGCCATATGTGACCCATCTACCATAAGCATGGGAGACATTTCCCATCAATAATAGTTTATTAAATTACCTAAGAAATACTTCAAAAGATAGTTGAACTTCTTTTCTTAGAGACTAAACTTCTTGATTGCTCTTCTATTATAATTTGTTAATCTTCATTTACACTTTCTCCATAATCAAAAACACCCTACCCTTTTGTCCTCCTTTTTAATTGTTCACCTACTCCCTGTATTTCTCTAAGAGGGAGAGACTCGCATAAAACCTTGTGTGAAAACTCTAGTCAATAGGAGAATATTGCTCTTCAAAATCTCATTTTGAGAGTTTTCCAAGAGATCCTAGAGTGATCTCATAGACAAACAGTAAATCATAGCTAATTATGCATTTAACAATTGAATATATAGATTATTTGCTACTGGTTTTTTGGTTTTGATTCAGTTGGCTCTTTGGTTGTCCTTCCTGGTTTTTTCTAGCTGGCTACTGTTATTTCTAGATTTTTCTTTTGTTGCATCCTATTTAATTTGCTGAACTTTTTTGTCATTTCCTATTTTATGTTGTAAAATTTGTGGTTTCAGGTCCTTGTAAAAGCTGTTTTATCCTTTATCAAAAACAATTGAGTATATAGATGGAAATTTTCAATGGTATTCTTTCTTAAAAAAATCTCAACCCTATCATCCATGTCCCCAGGCGTAAGATTTAATTTGTAAAATCCACACCATAAGAATTGGTTTAGCTAATGAGAGGTCAAATAAGACACTAAAATTTGCTATGTTGAAGACCAATTGGAGATGTAAGATAGGTACCTACCTTCTTATCCACAAGGACGGCAATAATACAACTCAACAACTACAATTCTCAAAAGGGAAAGTTTTGGTAGAAGGTAATGGAGTTGCAAACCTTCTCCTACGTGAAGGATTTAGGAAAATTCACCACCAACAATTCCCCATCGAAAAATTCACCGCCATGACAAATTCACCTCATAGAAAATTCACCACTGTAATTCACCGTCATTGATAATTCACCACATTAACATTTTTTAATATATATTTCCAAAACCTTAAGTTTTTTTTTTTGCAAAAGAGTAATTTCTACCACATTAATAATAAAAACATAGAACCTCAGTTATAATTTATTGACAATTTTACAAAAAATTATAATTACAATCTAAGTAATTAACATTCAAACATCTAAGAAGGGATATGCAATGAATTATTTGTGGCAGTGAATCGTTGGTGGTGAATTTTCCATGAAGTGAATTTGTCATGGCAATGAAATTTCAATCGTAAATTGTTGAGATGAATTTACTGGCGGTGAATTGTTGGTAGTGAATTTTCCTAGAGCCCTACTTGAATCATTCTATGATTTGGGTGTATCCATGGATTATTGTTCAATGAAAGTGTCATCTGATAGCAGAGAAGAAGACTCATAGGGTGGTAAACTCAGACTAAACTAATTAGAGGCACAAATTGCACCAAAGTGACATGATTCCACGTAAAAAACTACCCCTTTCCTAAGTTGTTTTGAATTGTCTTTACAAATTCGTTGAAATCATTTATCCCTAGTTGGGAATTTACTCTTGATTCATGATGATAGACAAATGAGGTTCCTAGGTTGGATACAAATAATTTGCCTCCTTACTCCCCAAAATTTTATTTAATGGAATCATAGCAAGTTCAAATCTTGAATTGAAACTCTAGCATGTGAATCTAACAAGTTTGAATACATCATTGGAAGAATCAAGTGACAATACAAGTCATTGAAACAATTGCGGCATAAATGAGGAATTCGTCATTGTACCTTGGCCTACACTTGTCTTCATGTTCTCTTGTCATGAAAGTTCTTAACTCTTCATGTAAACAATAAAGTTTTCTTCGATCTAGAAGAAAAATCTATTCAAAAACAATGTATCTAAAACTTGAATTGAATTTTAACCTTTGCATTCATTAAAAGTTAAGATCCCAATAAATTCCTGTGTGTGTAAAAAGACTAAATCACGATGGAATTACTTAATTTCGCATAATGTTCATCAAGTTTCCAAAAAAAAATGTAGTGATTTTAAATGTTTTGAAATATGGTTCATGTTTAATAATTACTTTAAGTTTGTTTAATCAATCATGATCTCGGAGTTCCCGACAAGTCTATCCAATCATTAGGGTTCACATTTGACTGTATTTATTAATTAATTGAAAATAAAAAATGCATTGTATTCTGATTTTCAATAAATTAATAAATACAGTCAAATGTGCAGTCTAATGGCTGCATAGGCAATTGGTGAGTTCACCTCTAGATTAACTTATCTCTAAGATTACAAAAGAAGTTAAAATCAGCTAATATCAGTAAAATTTTGAAATTAACAAAGAAGCATCTCAAAAGAAAGATATTATTGTAAAACTTTGACAAATACATTTTATTTATGTATATACATTTTTTTTTACGTTGAAGGCGTATTCTATTTCAACAGGACAAAGCTAAAAAGTACAATCTAATGACCGGTATCATCTATCAACCATTAAAAAATTTCTAGCCATTGATTGAAACCAAAATATTGAAATACGTACACCGCCAATTACATAGCGGTCATGGTTTTATTGCTCTCTATTTGAGAAGATGCAGAGCCGTATCCCTCACATTATATCACTAAAGCAATTGTAACAGGATATCCTTGTAGTTGTTGTACGACATGTTCAGTGAATCATGCGTTTAAACCAACTTAGAAGGAGGAAATATTTATTATGGCCGTAAGAAAATTCTCAGTAACAGCGGTTTATCTTTTTGGTAGGAAATTTCTGATTGACGTGACTCTAGAGAGGCTTTGAATGCTGCATTGTTTCTTTCCCCGCCGCTTCTCCAAACTCTTCTAACCATCTTAATTAACAAAATTGAAACTTACCTAGGTAATCGTGATTTAACATTATATAATGTTATAAAAAGTAATATTTCGTGATAAATACATTCATATTTTAGATTATCACGTCTCCCAGGTTGGGTCCAATTTTTTTGAAATAATGGCATATCTTTCTATATTAAAATATTAAAAATTGTAATGGTCAATTTTAGAGTCTGTTAGAAGACTTATTGCTTTGCCTCTAAATTACCTTACAAAATATTAGATTATTTTTAGGTGATTTAATGTGTATTAATATTAGATTATTTTTAGGTGATTTAATGTTTATTAATTTTGATAAGTATTTTAGATTAATGTCAAGTATTTGCATGTGTTATTATTTATATAAAATTAAAACATTCCATATATATTTTTAAAAATTATAATTATTAAATATTTTTAGGAAAAATTTAAAAGAATTTTAAGTTAAAATAAAATAGAATATTTTTTTTAAAATATTTTTTAAGTATAAAATATAAAATAATCTTTTAATAAATAAAAATAAAGTAAATAATATAAATAAAATAAAACTAAAACTAAAAACAAAATTATTAATTAAAAATAAAGCTATTAATTAAATAAAATGATTAAAATTTATAATTAATCATTATTATAGTGCTATATAGTACCAAAAAAAATAGAATTTATTCTAATTGACTTTTGACACTTCTTCGAGGTACCCATTACACAGTAAGGTGCAATTGCTAATTATTTTTATTTTCAAAATTTTGATGATTTCATTCATTTAGGTTTGTATTTCTAAGTCTAAGGGTTGGACATCTAATTTGACTCCTAATTTTGTGTTCTAATATAAAACAATGAATTTGAACTTCAACCTCATCAACTTTATATGTTTTAAAATAGAATTATATGAAATCATCACCAAAATTTTGAGCTATTTGTTGACTTCATATTTGGACGTTTGACTTCAAACACTCTCCCATGAAGAGATGGAAGATGAAAATTTCCTAGATGCCTTTTCAGACAGCTGTAGTTCCAGATTTTTTTAAGAATATTTAGAACTTCCCCAGTTGTTTGCTTGAACTTTGGCAAGCATAATCTTTAGGTGGAGGTCTTGATATAAAGACGTGTTTATCATTCAGACATGCTGAAGATGTAAATATGATTGGATTTCTCATCCGATATACCTTCTGAAGTATGGGTTTTATGTTTGCTTTGTGTTTGATCAAATTATATATCTCGGTCAAACTAATTGCAACATAATTTTCTGATAAAGTTAGGATCACACCTCTCTAATAGAAATGCTTTTGGTTTCCAAAAGCTTCAAGACTTAAATAAATGTGGCCACAATTCCATCACTCGTCTTTGGAATACCCACTTTGTCTTTATTTTTATTAACATTTTCTGAAGAAGTCTTTGTCCAAGCTTTCTCGAGCATTCGGTGGCACCTGCATTGAAATATAATAATTGATCTTCCTTATCTAACATAGATGTATCAGAAAGACACAAGTTTTTAACATTCACAAGATTATATTTAATTTGAATGCAATAATGTTGCTTAATAATTGTAAATGGGCCATCCATATATCACTACCCACTCCTTTTGACCCTCTGGAATTGGTTTGTTACGATTTTTTTGGGAGACGAACCTACTTTGTAATCGGTTGTTTATATATATACATGTTTATATAAGAAATAAAATTTAAATATAAACAAATAAACTTTTCAATCCCAACATATATGATTAAGGTTTTTTTAACTTTATTTTCAGTTTCTCATCACAATAAATTGGTTAGAAGGCAAGCTAAACATTTCTTGGAGAATCATTTACAGAAGTGTGAATTGCCATATCGTTTAAGTGACCAATGTATGTAAAGTTTTTGTTGTGTCTTTGGATGCTTCTTATTATACTCTCAAGAGTTTCACCAATGTTTCATTGAGCGATTAGGTCTGACCTTCCAGAAGTAGATGGAAATTGGAAAGTGATCAACCATTTCATTCTTTGGTCTATTGGCTCTCCCAATGGGCCGAACCATTCTTATCTTAGAACGAGATTAACATTATTACAACCAAATTAAATATTTGTGTTAAGTAGGACAAAATGTCATTTATAAGTGAAATTTCAGTTGATTTCAGCCTAAACACGGATGAATTGATTGTTTGCTTTCAATGAGAGATTTCATTTATATTCTAAAGTCAAAGTAAGTGAAGGATTTTAAAGTCAAAATTTACCTCTTACAAAATAAGGATTGAGATATTGAAGTCTTTTTCTTAAATATAAGACAACTAATATTTATGAGGTCAAAGATAGTTTATGAGACAATAAATCTTGTCACATTTTTTATAAATCAATGTTCGTTTATTATTTAATTTAATGATGAACTTTTTTCAATCTTTTCTTAAAAAAAAATTGTAAAAAAATTGTTTCTAAAATAATTTAGATCAATAGCTCTAATTGTGCAAAAGATATAAATTATCTCCTTCCATTCCTCTTTTGGTCATTTTTGTTTGTTTGTTTCACATTGAAGATGATGTGAGTTAGTTCTTAATTGGGCCATGATAATCTTTGCTTTCCAAGGGATTTTTTTCCCTATATAGTCTTTTTATTGTTAATCATAAGTGAGATTAAATTCGTTGAGTTCTAATATTTCTTCCTTCTCCTTAACATGCATTTTTCATGCAAATTTGTAGAATTTATCTATAACAAAAGTTTTTTAGTTCTTTGCTATTATTATGATATGCATTCAAAGGCATATTCCATTTGTTCAAACACTTGATGTTTTATTTTATCCAATACATTCTCTCATTCAAGAGATTTTTTATGACAACCTTGAGCTATTTATTTGCCTCTATTTGCTCTATTTTTTTAGATGTCTAAGGAGACATCGTAGCAAGGCATTCAATAGGAAATGTACTAATTTTAGCTAGAAAAAAATCATTAAGGGACTAAAGCTTTTAGTTTGAATTTGCTTGTGATGATGTATTTTTGTATTCTCTCTATTTGCTTCCATTTGAAGTTTGAAGTTTTGCAAGCACATAATTTGCACCCATAAAGCACCATTGAAATGTGTAATGAATAGAATTTAGAGAGTTTTTCAATTCCATCTTTACGCCTCCTTTATTTTACAAAGCATAAAGTGCTTTCTAACCTCCTTAATGTCTCTTCCTTTAGCAAGTTTTCCAATTGATTTTATTGTTGAAATCAATCTCAAAGTGTTTTTTTTTTTTTTGTTACTTTTTCTAAACCCTTCAAAATTAAAGAACTTTTTTTGTTTTGTTTTCTATTGGAGAAGACCATGAGCTTTGTCACATTGGTGTAACTTGCATATCTATTTCCTTGCAAAAGTGCTCAAGGGCATATAAGTTCTCTTGCAACCCTTAAGTGAACCTAGCAATCAAAATGTGATTGTTGGCATGCAAATCTCACAACATGTTCAAATAAAAAACACAATCTCCACCTTATAAATTTAGCCATTTTTCAAAATTGTTTATTTATAGGTCAAAAATTGTAGGGGATGAGAGGGCATCCTTAACTCCAATGTCACTCCTAAAACTTTCTAAAAGCTTTGTTTAAGTTATGATTTTTACTTGAATGTGTACATAAACACATCTTTGGAATACTAGGATCCATCATTTTGCACCATAACTAATCTTAAAGGGTCGTATTGGAAGTCTCTTGAAGTCAATAAAACAACAATAAGTTTTCCTCTTTTTCATTCCAAAACTTTTTCAATGATGCTTCAAAGTAATTATATAATTTATTGTCGAGTGTTTTGGTCTTAAATCTACTTGTTCTTTTATCCTTTTATCTTTTTTTTGTGTCTACTTGTTGATTTCATGTTAAACTGTGTTTTGAACTTTACAAATATATGATTTATCATGAGAGTTCTATAATAAGAAGGATAGCCAATATTCCTTTTTTAGAGATATAAGTATCACAAAATTGCTTGTCCAATCTCTTCAAAATCCATATTGAATGATGTTAAATACATTTTTGAATGTGAAGATTGAGAATTTCCATCACCTTTTCGATTGTAACTCAACTATGATACAAACTTCTCTTACAATTACTTAATATATTCAGTAACTTCTTGTAAAATGAATAATTTTATTATCATAGGACTGAGAAGCGAACTTAAAACTCAGATTCATTTTGCATAATCAAACTATTGAATGGGTGATGTTCTTTTCAATTTACTCAAATTCTCTGCAAAATAAATTACGGTTATTCTTCCTTAAGGACAAGCACAATAAATAATGGAATCTTGATCACGGGGTACTTGCTAGCACTACAGTCTAATTTTTTTTTAATAAATTTATTAAAACAATTAAAATGCGATAAGACACCTAAATCGGGCAGTGAAAGATGTGGTTTGAGTGCTAGGTATACTTTCATTAGCAAGCTTTTTTGCATGATTGGCAATAGAGAATGGTAAAGAAATTCACGTTGCCATGTTTCCATGGCTTGCTCACGGTCATATCTCTCCTTACTTAGAGTTGTCAAATAGACTTGCGCATGCGGGTCTTAAAGTTTCCCCGATCTCAACTAGTCTCAACATTTCTAGAATAAGAGAGAGTGCAACTGTAGAAAAATTAGTGCGGCTGGTGGCGATTCCTTTGTCGGTGGTTGATGGGCTTCCCGACGGAATAGAGAACATGATCGACCTCCCCTTAGAGTTGATGCCTCTATTCGAAAAAGCAATGGATGGACTGGAGAAGCCTTTCCAACAAATCATCCATCAAATTCACCCAAACTACATGGTCTTCGACTTTTTCCAGTGGTGTACTCCAAGAGTTGTGGCTGCTGCCCAAATTGGAATACCTACCATATTTTTCTAGACTTGTGGTGTGGCCTTTTTCGGCTACTCCATCCATCCAGCCTGGCGTAGCGATGGCAAAGAAATCACCGCCCACGATCTGACGAAACCGCCGCCAGATTATCCATCGTCTGTAATCTCATGGAAGTTGTTCGAAGCAGAGATCGTAATTGGCTTCTGTAAACCACAGAATTTGGGTGGAGCTTTTTGGAGCGTGGCCTCAAATGTTATGAATATTGCTCGGCAATGACCATTAAAACGTGCGATGAGATGGAGGGGGCTTCGTGGAGTATTTGCAGAACAAAGTGGTGGGGAAGCTGGTTGTTCTAGTCGGCCCTCTGCTTACCCCACTTGTCCGATCTAAAAGTAGGGATTATGTGCATTTAGCTTGGCTGGAAAAGCAAGCGCCTTGCTCGGTTGTCTATGTGGCTTTCGAAAGCCAAAGTTTCATGTCGCTAGATGAAGTGAAAGAAATTGAGTTGGGGTTGGAAAGCAGCTGCCAAGCGTATCTGTGGGCGTTGTGTCTGCCTCATGGAAGAGCGATGTCAGATGTCTTGCCAGAGGGTTTCGAGGAGCACGTTGAGGGGAGAGGAGTTGTGATGGGAGAGTGGGCACCATAGAGGGAGATTTTATCCCATCCCTCGACAGGGGCTTTTCTCACTCACTGTGGGTGGAACTCTGTAATGGAGGACATGGGTTGTGGATTGCCTTTCATCGCATCGCCCATCATGTTGGATCAGGCCATCAATGCATGCCTCCTTTGTGAGCACTTACGAGTGGGTGTTGATGTGAGAAAAACACACACTGAGTCTCTCCCTAGAGAAGAAATCTACAAAGCGGTGAGGATTGTGATGGGCGAGGAACAGGGAAGGGATTTCAGAGTCAACACTTGTCAAATGGGAGACATGTTCTGGTTTGAAATAGTGGGTAGTAAGGAGGGGATTCAATCACAAGAGTTGTATATCAAGAACTTTTTAGGTGTGCTGCAGCTTCTTATTAGATGAAGTCTCTTTGGCTAAGAGTCAAGGATTGAGAAGTATGCATTTCTTCAATTTTCTCAAAGCACAATCCCAAAATCATCCCTTATGATGTTGGGGCCTTCTCAACAAGCTTGTTGATCCCTGATAGGTTCATTAAGAACCATTCAACTTCACTAATAGATCAAGATTCTTTGAAAGTGAAATATTTTTCTTCTATTTTTATTAGAGAAAATAACTAATAAGTACGATTTATAATTAATCATTAATATTATCTAACAAATTAAAAATTATTATTTATAAATATCATATTTAATTTTTTAATGTCTATTGCATGAATTTGTCAACTACAAATTTACAAAATTTAATTATATCAAAGCATTATTGATTATATTTTTTGAAATCTTGTTATAATTTAATCTAATGTATATTTTAAAAATGAAGATGCATATTTTTAGTGCTTTATTTAAAAATATGTTCATGTGACATACTGTTAAATGTCTTGGTATTTAAAGACATTCAATGTGTTTAAATTAAATTATTTGCTCAAATTGTATATAATTATAAAGAGAAAATTATTCAAACACATTTCAATTTCTAAAGAGAAAGAATCATATTCTACACGTCAAGAAAATCATTAGAACATACTTTTATTTCTAAATAGAAAGAATTTGAATCTACATTAGTTGTATGGAGGCCACTCACATGCTAGTGTTTTCTCTCATTGATATCATTCCTTGTTAACTCTACTTGACAAGGGGTTTAATCTAGAAGAACAAGTTCCCTATTGATTTGATAGTCCTAAAGGTGTTTCATAAACACCATCTTGACTAAAGCAACAAATTGTACAAGATCACATAAAACAAGTCAATTATATGCCTTAGACTGATTTTTATGAATGGGAATTGAAATTGAGGGGATTCAAATTAAACCATAAAGAGTTCTAAGATGACACAAACTCAACGCATTCATTAGATTGAGGGTAATTCATTTTTGCATTATGGAAAATAGATTTCATGTATACCATCATTGATTTAGAGCCAAGTTTCATATCCCCGCATTTAATTGTTACATCTATTACTATTCATGTATTACTATTCATTGATTTATCTAAGTTAGTGTATGTTGATTGATAGCATTTATTTATGTAAAGTAATTTATTTGTTTACAATTATTGGTGAACTAACATTCTTGCATGTAAACTAAAATTTGACCTTGGGGATTTACCTCTTTTCTTAGTTATGTTTTTTATATTTGATCTATTTTATGATTATTTACCTTGTATTTTAGATCTAATTAGGCTTTCATTTTTTCGTCTAGGATTTAGGATTCATTGTGCTGCTTTGTTTGTATCTATCCTTCCCATCCTTAATGTGATCCTCAAAGTTTCATTTTTATCTTTGATTTAATTATGAATTTGTCATCTTATTTTGAATTTGTTTGGGTTTCAATTCATGTTTGTTTTCCTTTTCTTATCATACTTTGATTAGGTTTTAGTCATACATAGTGGCATGTACCTTTGATTGCACCCACCTACTCTTGGATCGTCCATCATTATGACTATTCCTAGATCATTTTTTCCTTGGTTGATATTCAAATATACATTTTGATTTTTTTATATGTATCTATCTTTTATAATCCATCATCCTTCCATCCATGATACTCATCTTGTGGATGAGGATGCAATTTCCATGTAGGTATTATTTTATTTCATATTAGTTTTTCTTTCATGAATTGGTTAGTGCTCTTTCCTTTTAGACATACTATTGGTTAGTGCTCTTTCCTTTTAGACGTACTTACTTCAACAGTCCATGAATCTCATGTTGATCCTATTATCTTATGGCTTGTGATAGTGATTCACATAACTAGTGAGGATTTACCATGCATTAGTGATGCATCTAGTGTGATGATTTCCATTGAGGTTACACCTTCACCTATGTTTGAAATTGTTATAAAATCTGATGGTACTTCTCTCATATGTCATGATGGCCACATGTTTATAGATGCATTTACTTTCAAGGAATTACCTTTTTTATACATATTATGTTCCTTGATGATCAATTTTTTACATCTCATGTTGACCCTATAGAGGTTCATGACATAATGTCACCTTAATGATGATAGCATACACCTTGATGTTATTGTTGACACTTTATATAAAAAACATTTATTATGAATCTTTTCATTACCTTGTTGCCTTTTGTGTTGATAATTTCAATCTAGGACATCTTGAATAGGGCACCTTGTTTGAGTCTTTATCAAGCTCCTATTTTGTGTTAATGGTGGCCTAGTTTATTGAGGCTTGTACATACAAGCTTAAGTCTTTATTTTGGCTCAAGCATTTTTGTAGTCAAGAAACACCTATATACAAGTTATAGGGCATTGTGTGATGAGTTGTGCCAGTTATGATGTTACCACGTTATGGAATGAGATGGTTCATGTTAGTAGTAATGGAGTATCCAAGAGTTGTGATGTGACACAAGCTAGCTTGACATGTACTTGTGAGATTAAGCTAGGGTTTATTATTTACTTTGTGTGAAAATCAACTTGATTTTAATATGGAGTATGAGAGTTTTTCTCATAAAATCAAATGTGATGAGGCTATGGGATTGACTACATTGCATGTTTTTGACAACTTATTGTTCCACGTTGACGAATGCACTAAACCTAAGCAAGTATGGGATAAATACAAAGAATTTTTTGGTATAGTTAGTGAATTTCATGCTTTACAAATAGAGGCATTATTTTCATCTCTTCTCTTGATACTTTTCCTTCTATTGTGAATTATTTGGTTAATTTCAAATATTCGGTATCTCAATTAGTTGGTTGTGAGAAAGATAAGTCCGATAAGGAATCTATATTCTTCATTTTTAAAAGAACTATTTTTTGTTTATTCTATTTCCTTTTATTCCATCATGGATTTTGTAAGTAAAGCATTTAACATGGATCCTTTTGAGACATTTTATGATTGTTTGACTAGAGAGCAAGCTAAGCTTTTCTAGTTAGATGCACTTCCTAAGAGTTAGGCACTGATAACCTAATCACCCAAAGGAAAATCCAAGAAGAAAACAAAAAACAAAAAAAAAATCTAATGACCCTCCCACCTCTTCCAAAAAGGATAAACCTAAGAAAGAGAAACCCGCATGTGCATATTGCAAAAAATAAGGGCATGATGAGCATAGTTGTTACAAAAAATGGATATATGAGTTGAATCACCTTTTCCAAAAGAACAATATTTCATTGCATCTAAAAATTCTTTATGGTTCTTCCTCATCTTCTACACCATCATCATCTAAATAGTCCAACTAGGTTAACTAATAGGTCATATATTATGAAAAGTAAAGCACTTATTGCATCTACAAGTCTTGAGTCAAGGAGATGGCTTCTTGATTTTTGAGCTTCACAACATATGGATTCATCATAAGGTATGTACTTTCCATTTGACTCTTGGACTTTACCACACATTTTGATGGGAAAAAACACACATATGTATGTGGAAAATATCTATTAACATGGGAGAAGACACATTTAATGTTGTGCATTGTATTTTATTTTTGTCATCCAATCTTCTTTCTATACATTATATTGCACATAGTGGAGCAAGGAAGATAATTGAGTTCATGCTTGATCCTATGATCATTGGAGACTTGGAGAGTAGATATATAATTGTTGTTGGGATGGTTGATCATTAATTTCACTTGTACACGGGTATTCATATTTTTCTCTTGATGATGATGCAGTTCCTTTGATTGGTATTCACACTCATGCATCTAGTGAGACTCATATTTCTAAGAAGTTTGGTCACTTGAACATTGGTGTTTTTTAGACTTATGTTGAGTGTCCATCTCTTCCACCTAGGTGCTGCCACAATAATGGGTTATACTTTTTGGGATATCTTTAATTTTTCCTGAAATTACATATTTTTGGAAAATATAAAGATATAAACCTTTAAAGGTTCCATTTAAAATATTTTAATTAAAGAGGATTTGATCAAACCTCCTTGGATAGAACCCCATTAGTTTTAAACCATACCTATAATTGAGTCTCCTCTACACCTATCAAAATGCTAATAAAAAACCACTTTTGATTTACCTTTTGGGGGACCAAATAAATTCATTTAAAATTTATGTTTTGTAATTATGTAGCCCTTATTATAAACTTCCCAAAAATTATAATTTTAAATATATTTAATTTTATTATTATATTTATTTTTTATTTCTTGTGAATGTAGGTTTTTCAATGAACATCAAGTTCTTTGTTTCACACATACAAAAAAATAGGAAAATAGAGAAAAAAAAATTCTAAAAAATACATGTGCATTAGGCATTGATGTCCTTATTCCAACAAAAAAATAATAAGTTAATTCAAATGGATACAAAAAATGTTATGCAATCTGAAGTATGCCTCTGTCCAAATTATAATTACTCTGACTTGGAAAATTAATTAAAAAAACTACATGTACAACAAAGGATTATGAAAAAATATCCATGCACTAGATATTGGTGTGACAAATCAATATTTTAAAAATTAGAATTGTATCCTTTCTATAAAAATATTTATGTGGTCTGAAGTAAACATCAATTTTTAAAAATGTTGTTTAGTAGAAAAAATAAGTTATTAAAAATTACATAAAAGGATTCACAATTTATTTATTTATTTATTTTTAAATATTTAATTATAATCTACACACAAAATGTCACAAATCACTAATTTGATTCATCTTCAAATTCTTAATGGTTTAGCTGCTATAGGTGTAAGAAAGTAAAGATCTAGTGACAAATGTTGATTTCAATGTCAACTTTGCCCAAAATGTGTATTTTAGATTTGTTTTTTGAGTCTCATTTTATAGATTTGGAGGAAAAACTTGAGGATATCCACTTCCATTTTTATGATAGTTACAATTTTTTTATCACATCATCATTGTCTTTGGAGATTATTTTTCATGAACTTCCACATGGTCTTGATTTGTCATCTTATTTGATTGGAGGAGCACTTGATTTTCTTGTGTTATACTCTAGCATGGAAACATTCAAGCAATTTCTAAAGGCATGCACTATGATCTACTTATTCCCTCATATCTCTTCTTAGAGTTCGAGTTTCTTCCACATACACTATTCAACTTGTTACTTCCCAAGGGGGGAATGTTGCTTGTTGATGTTAGAAACTTCTCATTATTTATGTTTGTGCATTTTCCATTAGCGTAGGGGCTATTTCATGATAGGGGGATCTATAGTCTCTCTCTTTCTCTTCTATGAGGAGAAATAAATTGTATATTTGTGATGGTCGTATTCCTTGGGAGTCATGTTGAGTCCATAATCATTTGTATATATTTTTTTTTTAAATTCTCTTTTTTGGAGAGGGGTTTATTTCCTGTAGGTTTCTCTCCTTTACTGTATTTGTGAGAGAAATTTTATACATGTGTACCTAACATGGCTTAGTATTCGAGACCCATCATTTATGCATCTTTGTATTCTTTTATTTTTTTTCTTCCCTAATTTTCACTTGAGGGGGTGTTAGTGTGAACAAAGATATAATCTAACTAGTTCACATCTTATTTATTATTTACAATTATTAGTTAAGCTTACTTAGGATTTATTTAGGATCCTTATCTCTTTTTATTTTATGTCATATGATTGTGAAACATGTCATAATATTACGCTCACTTATCCTCTCACCTTGACTATATAAGCAAGGCCTCATATATATTATGTAGAATCATTGATTCATTTGATAATTGTACCATTATTGCATTCATAATAACATGTTCTCTTGCTACTCCCTTGTGAAAATCCATCTTTAGTTTTTTAGGTGATTTTGGAAGATTGAGTCCTTGTGTGACTCTTACAATGGTTTAATCAAGTTATGAATGTGCATGTATTGAGGAATTGTGCCTACATGGAATATTCATATTGGTTGTAACTTGTTTCGTGAGTTGGTTGCTTACCATTTTGATGTTTTGTTCATATCCATTATCATTTATTTGAGGATTAATTAGGAAATTGTTGATAAACTCATAAGCTTAACCTATTCTTGTAAGGTACATAAAGGATGTTTGAAGGAGTTGTGGCATATTCCTATTGGCTATATGCTATATATCTACTACACTTCCTCTAGTTTGGTTTCTTCATTGATATATCTATGTCAATTACTTTGATGGCCATCAATTTGGATAGTTGATACTACTTAACACTCGATGATTTGTAATGATTATAGGGGACTATAATTAACTTCATTTGATTGTCTTTTAGGAATTTGGTTGATTCTTTGAGAGGATAAATGTGAAATTGGGTTATTGGTCTTGAAAAAGAATGAGCATGTTCTATTAGATCTACTAGTGCTTGGTGAAAAAAGGGCTTGGTTGGAAAATGAATTAAATAGAAGCATAGGACTTTCTCATTGGTTATGGCACTTTGGTCAAGCAATCAAAAAGTGATTTAGTAGCTTTCCAATGTATTGACAATGGTGATCTTGAAGGCAAGGGGTTCTCAACTAGTGATTGCTATAAGCATTAAATTGCTACTATAATGTGCAACAGGGTTGGAATAAAGGAATAAAAATGGACATGCGACATGTTTTGATTGATAGTGAATTTGGCTAGGTATGAAGCAAATATTTTGTTAAGCCTCCCAATAGCAAGGGATTTTTGATCCAAATGGACAGATAAGTGGAGTAGTTGATTTAGGCCATGTTCAAAAAATTTAAACCAACAAAATTGACGACTCAATTTTGAAGAAAATAACAACAAATACAAGGGTTTTGTTGAAGGAAGGGTTAAATTGCAAGTTGAGTTGAGGAGGTGAAAGCGTTAAATTATCAACTAGTGAGGGACTTCATGTGGATGGCCAAATTCATTTGGAGTACTTGATTAACTACAAATGGAGTTGTGATTTTATCATTGTGTTCTTGATTGAAGAAATGTAGCTAAGTTATTGAATATCAAATATTGCCTTTATTGATTGTGTAAATCAAAATATAAAGGACTTGCTTGAGTATGGGATACTTTGTCCCAATTAACATGGGCACTTGCAAATTATTGAAATTAGGTTGTGACAAACACCATGCATGCACATTTGGAGAAGACATTATTCCATGTGCTTCTAAATAATCTAATGTGAAAGTGTCTTGTCATGTGCAGAGGTATGGTAAAAATGGCAATGGTGGTCCTCTAGGCATTACTTTTATTCTCCAATACTTGATTGAATTTAGTTTCTAGCTTGTAATGAAATTTTGTAGTTCTTTCCCTACCTGTCTGAGTAGGAAAACATATAATGAATGATAGGGATAACTTTAAGAACCCCCCCCCTTGACGAAGGTGTAAAATCCTATCGAATCTTGTATACTTCTCGAAAAAAAAATTATTTTTATTGGCGATTTTTTTGTTTTTCAAGAACAATATAATCTCAATCGGCAAATCTTTTGTAATCGCAAGAAGTCTATAGAAAATCCTGGTGAATTAATATTTTTTTAAAACCAATAAAATATTTTCATTAGCGATTAAAACCTATTTTCAAACCAATAAAATATTTCCATTAGCAAATTAATCATATTTTTAAACCAACAAAATATTTCTATTCATGAATTAAACTTGTACTCAAACAAATAAAATATTTTTGTTGGTGATTCAAAAAAATTTTCAAACCAAAAAAATATTTTCATTGATGAATTAAACTTATTTTCAAATGAATAAAAAAAAATATAGCCCGAATTAAACATAATCTCAAACCAATAAAAAAATTCATTGGCAAAATAAACTGGTATGCCAATAATAAATCATAGTGTGGGTAGAAAAAATATCAAATCCTACATATTTTTCTATTCTAAGACAAATTTTCCACACATCCAAATTCCTTCATAAAGTGTCTGGAATGGGGACAAGTGTCAACATATCCATTATGTCTGAAGCTAGATGTCAACGCAAATCAGTATAACCCACGACCATTCGATGAATTTTCAATGGACGATTATAGTTACATTTCGGAAGCAAATGTCTGAAGCACTAGACTTGTGAATTCAAGCCTCCAGAATAACACTAGAACCGTTAGATTTTCAAAAATCAATGCTTGAAATTTTATTACTTATTAAATCACTTAAATTCATGACACCCAAAATAATATTTTATCGTTGACTAGCTACCGGTAATTGAAGGTCGCTTAAGTTATGACTTAAACCTTTGGAGTCATTGTGGTGACTGGCCCCTCAACCTAGGTGATTACCAACTCCATGGAGTATCAAAGTCAGGTGACAAATATTTGCTCAAGAAAATCAATGGTTGAGATTGGCGATTAACGATCAAGCGACTCTCGTGTGCTCGCACTGCTGAGAAGGTGATGTCATCAGTTTTCTGTGGTAATGCAAGATTGGGACATATGTCCTTGGTGGGACCAAGCTTTAGCTCATGGTTAATGGTCTAAAAGGAATCAACATTCAAACTAAGTTCATCAAAGATCAATGGTTATCGCAAGATGGACAATTGTAGTTGCATTCTGAAAGCAAATGTTTGAAGCACTAGACTTATGAATTCAAACCTCTGAAATAATTCCAAAACTGTTAGATGTTAAAATATCAATGGTTGATGTTTTATTATTTTTAAATCACTTAAAGTTATGACTCATTTTTTTCAAAATAATAGTCACATCAAGTGGTGAACTAAATATTTGTGTTGAGTATTTGATGTCATTGTCTTCATTCTAACTTCTATATATAATTCACCATCTTGATGTGCTTCATATCATTTATAATATATTTGTCTTTGCTTTCTTTCTTCTCTATTCTCAATTTATATGTGATATTATGGAGTCTTCATGGCACATCATGCTACCCAAATGTTTTTGGGAGAAAAGAAGCAACGATGCCTACAATAGATGAAAGTTGGGTATGGTTTTTACTATTCCCTGTGTGAAGGTTGAGGACACTATAAGAATAATTGTGGGTAGGGAATGGCTTCATAACAACCCTTGTGCTCAATTTTCTAAGGTAGCTTTTGCTTTCTTGTTCAACTACGCATGGACATTTTGTTAGATAAAGTTGTGGTGAAGATGTTGGTAATACGTTATTTGCAACCTTTCATTTACTCTCTTTCTTCATTGGAGTTGGAACTTGAGCTTTACAATTTTGAAATTGGGTTAAAGCTTGTTGGTGGAATCTTCCACAAACTTGAACTATCTACTTCTACAGTGCAAGCTCTTGTCGTGGTTAATATGAGGTGTGGTATGGTGTGTGATACAACCAATTGATCATTGCAGAGTTTGGAGTTTTAGAGGAAGGATTTGGGTGATTCCCTTTTCTTCTCTGATGTTACTTTATTTGATTCGATTCACATCCTGCTCAAACACTCGGTTGACAACATTTGCTATAGTTATAGAATTTTTTAGTAATGAATTGTGTCTATATTTTATTGTACAACTCTTGTAATATGTATTTTATGACTGGTTGTTTTGTCACGGTTAGTATATTTTTGGCCAGGTTGGCTATGTACTTCATGGCTACTTAAATTAAAATAATCTTCATCGCTCAATTCTTTTAAATCCTTTTTTATTTGTTCAATATAAAAATGTGGCTTTTAAGTTTGAAAAGATATTTACATTTTTTGTATGATTCAAGTTCAACATATAGTAATGATCATAAGTGAGTGAAATTTATTGTGACTTATTAGTGGACATTGATAATGATTAAGCTACAACAAGCTATTTAATTCTCTCTTTGCAATGCCTCAAAGTAGTCTACCTTTTATTTAATTCTCAATATTTTTATCGATTTTTGCATATCCTCTATATAGTCTTTCATTGAAGAAAATGTGGTTGTGGTACTACGGATTAATGCCATATGTACCTGGGAAATCTTTAAAAGATTCAAAATTAGGTTACTCTTCTAATCTGAAGTGAGTGAAATGTTTAAATGATTTGATAACTTGATATTGAAAATGGTAAAAAGTATGGCATGTGGCACATGCTTTCTTTTTATCATTTTTTGCATATCTGTCGGATTGTCTTTCTTTGAAGAAAGTGTGGTTGCGGTACCATGTGGATTAATGCCATATTGTACATTTGAAGTGATTGATTCAATAGCTTGATATTGAAAAATGCATGACGTACTACAGGTGATGATGTCATTAATCTAATGATCAATTGAAACAAGATTTGTAATGATTTCATATTGTTTCAGTGACAATTTTAATAGCCTGTCAGCTTGAGGTACAGTTTGCATGTAACCAAATGTCAATCAAAATAAACATTGTAAATGTAAGACTTAAGTTACATGATTAAGTTGGTTTTTTGGTTTGCACAATTATCATTATACCCAATCTCACATGACTCACACATAAACAAGGATCAGGATAGTAGTGGTACTGATAGTGAGCACAACTAAAATCATTTGTAGAAGGCTAAAGGCTTTACTATTGAGTGCAATGTTCTGAATTGTCATAAGGGTTTTCATTTTGCAAGGTTAATAAGGAAGAAGATGATGTGGTATTATTTGGGATACTCTAAATTCTCTTGCCTCCAGTTATGTAATTACAGAGTAAAAGACCAATTTCCTTCAAGTTCAGAATGGGTGGAATTGGAAAGAAGTTGATTTGGTTCACCTGACTTCTGAGACAGGTTTTGAACCAGGATGAGGAACTCTAATGGAGATAAGTGCTTTCATAGAGAGTATGCCCACATAATTATTTTATTCTTTTTTGCATTCAAATTTGACTACTTCTCATACTCCATTTTGATAGAGGTCCTCAAAGAGGAATTGTGAACTTTCAGACTCATTATCTGTTATCCAAATGCATGGAAGTTGCATGCAGAAGGGGGTAGAAAATTTACTACCCCTCATCTTCTACATGACTCTAATTCTCAAACAAGATAGGTACATTTTTCATCTTCACAGCTCCTATTTCCCCATCATGGTAGGCATGCCCTATGGATTTTCAAAGTCATTTTTTTAATAGTATGGTCTAGATCCCATAGCCACCACTACTAGCTTGGAATCAATTGTGTCATTTTAGGTTGTTCTATTGGAGCAGATTGAGCATATTATAAATGTAGAACCATATTTGAGATACCAAGATCCAAACCATGGTTGGAAAGCCTCATGGTTTGACAATATGGTTTGTATCAAGTCACCAGCAGTAGAAGCACCCAGCAGCCCAATAGCTTGGAATCAATTGTGTTTGATGTAAAGTGACATGTGTCATTTATACAAAAAAAAGCTTGCATGCTCTGCTCATCTTTAAAAAGCTATGGAATAATGTAACATTGTAATTCAGTGGTAATAAAATAAATGGTTGTGTTATTCTTCAATATTCATTTAAAGTAAAGAATTATTTTGTGTTTACAATGTCTATTCAAATTATACAAGTAATGTAAATGGAATGAAATATTTAATAAACTTAGAAAAATTAGATTTTTTTCCTTTAAGAGATTAAGTATTATTTATTCATGAAATATTTGCATGTAGATTTAAAATATAAAGCAATACAAATGAAAAAATAAAGTTTCCATCAAATTGAAAAAAAACACTAAAATTTGTCACTCTTGCTAGGGTTTGTCAAAATGTTATTGATTTCTAATTTGTTGTTGACCTGCTCCCCCAATTCTCGATATCATTAGTCATTTTATTAAGTCCTTTGCAATGTTAAGTTATTGGCCCCTCGGCCTTGATGTCAATCAATGTCTTGCTTTTAAAGGGATTTCACAAGTCTGTAGGATGCTTCAAGTAGATCTATATGTGACTTGCAAAACCACAGAATGGACACATGGGCCCATCTCAATGACTCCATTAGGATTGTGTGTCTTAGTTCCACTACTAAAGTTTAAAACAACTTTAAAACACATGTTTATTTTTTTATATCATAAATTACTCAACCGTTTGATGAAAATTTGATGGATGGTCATAGTTGCATTCCGGAATGAAATGCACAAAGCACTAGGCTTGCGAACTCAAACCTCTAGAATCACCCTATAATCATTAGATTTACAAAGATCAACAGTTGAGAATTTGTTTAAGAATTTATTTATAAGTGTCATTATGGAAATGTAATATACTAATTGTGTAGTTTGGCGACAACACGTTGGTGTTTCATTCACTTTATTATTCAAAAGAAAAATTGAACTTTCTAGTACTAAGTGAATTTATTTTCAAGTGAGAGAGTTAGCACATAGGGAGATTTAGATTGCTCATTGCAATGCACCAGGGAGAATCTAGGTTCCAACAAAACCAATCCATGTCTTTTAGTATTAATCTTTTTTCATAATCAAAATTCGGGTAAATTTTGAAAGACAAAATTCCTATGGTTACGTTTCATCATTTCTTAAAATCTTATTTTGCCAAACTTTAAATTTCGGTTTTAGGGTTGAGAGACTTAAGAAAAATTAAGAACTAAGATGGAATTCACAATTTCACATTGTACAAGCATGTCTACCACCACTAGCAGAGTAAAGTCGAATAAAAATACATTATGTTGGATTACTTAAAACCCTAGGTTTCATTGATCAATACCATGATATTTATGATCTTAAAATCTATGGTAGGCTTACCTCAAAACTTAGATTTTCATTTGAGAATAAGGATGCAAACTAAATGCAAAACAATAGTTTCAATGCACTATGGGTAAGCGGATTAGGGTGCATGATGTTACATGAGGTTTTCCCTTACCCAGAATTTATCATGATTTGTGCCCACAATTATGATGATAACAAAAGAGAAATTGTTAATAAAGATAGCAAAGAAGAATTGTTATCCATTAATGCAGAAGAACTTGGAAAAGTGTTGGGGTTTACAACTGAAGAATTTGGAAATGTCCACATTGACCTAGAAAAGCTTGCTAGTGATTATAAAGTAGTGGATGAAAGGGAGAAAAACTCTTTCCTAAATAAAATGGTTCAAGATAACATACAAGTTAGAAACAAATTGAAAGTTAATCATAAGCCTCTTTATTATTTTGAATTTTTAAACCATGGGTTCAAGATACTATTTCCATGCTAGCATTTTCCCTCAGACTGGATAGCAATTAGGAAGTGGGTGCAAGCCTCCTTGAAATGGTATATAATGTTCATTATGTTGTTCCACCTCACCCTATCAAATATAACTTTATTGAGTGCATTGTAGAATCCATGCATGAATAATTTTTAATGATTAAAGGAGGTCCACACTCAAATTCCACCAAGACATTTAAGTACACGACCCTCTTGTGTTATTTTTTTCTATTCAAATTTAGTGAAATGTTTTAGACCAACAAGCTTCACATTTAGCCCTATACGAATGCTGAGGAAAATAAAATGGTTCCTGTATATGATCAAACTAGTAAGATAAGGATTCATGATTCTCAAAAGAACTAAAATCATTTTGTAGACTACTTTTTGGCTCCATTGCATCAAGCAATTACAAATACTCCAATGCCTAGATTGCCTATGTCATGTAGAAATTGAATTCAACTAGGAAAAGAAATAGAATTGGTCGATTGATACTTAATGAAGAATATACTATGCTAAGATTTTATGGATCAGGAGTAGAGCCATACAAACTTCCAATATGTGTGATTGAAAGGGATTTTGCATTGGAATATGTAAGGTAGATCCAGAGTATTGATGAACTACACTTTGTCAATTAGTAGAAGAAGACCTTATTTCCTTCTTTACATTTTTCATGTGGAGGGTTCACATTCAAGATAAAAGAATTTAAGGTGGTACATATTCTTTTGAAAAAAATTAATTTTGATGTTGTTTGTCACTAGTAGTATGATCCTTGTGACACCATTAAATCAATGATTGTGGCCAATAGGAATGTTGCCAGTAGAATTCAACATCAAAGTAAACCCTTGCTTAAAAATTTGAGAAACATGGATTCTTGGGATGAGTTCAAAATAGAAATGGAGGAAAGTGTTGTTGAGAAACGTATTTCTTTTAAACAATTGTCAGCAGAAATTTTGGCATTGCACCAAAAGACAATCAGGAGGCACAACAATTTTTATGAAAATTTGATAAACCATCTAGTAGAGTAAACATGCCATATTCTTTAGATAAGGAAGTTAAACATAAAAATTAGACACGACCAAAAATTACTGCCTTTTGGTCTATGAGGAAAGAGCTAGGTGAACCAAGAACTCTTACAAACTTTGGAGATAATGAAGAAGATCATGAGTTTAGCAAATTATGGAATATAGAGCATCCCAATAAACGTGAATATCAAGAAACTGATGATGAATCTAATGATGATAGGGAAGAACAAATCTATGTCAAATTTGTTTTAAGTGAGGCCACAAAAGAAGCATATACTTCAAGAGCAGCCATAGCCAAAAAATGGGTTATGAAGGTGGTTCTTAATTGGGGTCCCAAGGACAAGGCCCTTTGACGATACAAGATGTAGAGTATAGAAAACCAGGTGATAAACAAGGCCTTGGAGATGATAAAGTAGACCAAGGGCATACAAGTACAACTAAAACAATTCATTTTGTTAATGCTTCAAATCCTAATCCTCATGGTCAAATACAATCATAACTAGGACATTCCCATGGTGGAGAACCTAGTGCAATTAGCACTGCCACTAGTGGAAATGGTATGGGTAGTAGTACTAGTAGTGGTCAACATGTGCTACAATAGAAAATTACACACAAGAGGACAACAATACAAGATACCACACAAACACCAAGTGATCAAGGCATACAAAAGAGGGAAAGGATTTTGACAAGGCCAAGTCACACTACCATTTCCACCACAAAGGAGTTATTTCCAGGAAATCCCCTAGTTAGTGTGGCTACAACAACATTAGAAACTACAATTACTCCTAGTCCTTTTCCATTCAAGCATTCCACTATTCTTGTGTCCCTAGGTTTTGATTACATTGAAGAGTTTAAAAAGAAATCAGAATCAAGTATAGAAAAGAAAAGAAGCAATTGATGGAGAGTGTGTTTGCTATAACTTTAGAGCTTGCAACAACCACTGTATTACCCATATTTGACACAAATAAAGAAATCATGGAGTACACATTTTTTGTTCCCATGGTTCAAAATAAACCAGCAAATTAGATGGATTGATCTAAATTTTAGACGAGTAGTTTCCAATTGGATTTCTCTAGATTCAAAAATACTGAAAAAATTAATGTATCAACAAAGAACAATGAATTGGTGTACAAATCATTTCTAAAGCAAGAGAGAGAGAGAGAGAGAGAGAGAAATTTGTAGACTCAAATAGAAAAGTTACAAGTAGACCTAGCAAAGAGGAAAGCAGTAGATAACAAGAGCAATGAATTAGAATAAAAGAATAAAAAAATCTACCTCTACATCAACAAGCAAAGAGGACAGACAAACAAAGGTGGGCTTGAATGAACTGAAGAAAAGGTTAGATGATGAGAGCAAAGAGAAATATGATGAGAAAAATCCACTTCAGAAAAATTAAGACAAAGCATTGGGAAAGCAAATGAATAGTGGGAACAAAAATTGGAGAAAGAGAGAAAAAAAGTGAAAGATTGGCTACATAGCTGATGGAAGCAAAAAATGAAATAAACTTTTGTAAAAATAAGTTAACTGCATTTTGTAGAGAAACAATGAGGCATATGAAAAAAAAGATCTGGAGGAAATAATGTAGAGGATTGATCATTTGTGTGAATTGTTTCAATTGATTCATACTGTGAGACTACATTATTAGAATCTTAGCAAATATTTAATGGACAAAAAAAATGTGTTGGCATAAGAGAAATCTACAAATCAAGTTCAAAAAACAATCTACAAAGCTAGTGACAATGAATTGAAATCAAAAGGGATTAATAATCAGATTAAGGCATTAATGAAGGTGTCATCTATCATTCAAAAGTGTTTGAGAATGCATGAAACAAAAAAAATTATGAATCTAGCTGCAACAAAGATGAAGTTGGATGAAAAGGTAAGGAACATGACAAAGCTTGGTTTTCCAAAGGCATTTGACACAAATGAGTGATTCATTGGAAAGGATGATTTTAGAAAGAAGATGGAGGGTGCAAGGAAGATTGATGTCGACCAGTTTCCTCAAAACCCAGATTAGGCAAACTATTTGGATTCCATCAAACCACTGATAACTTTGGATGAAACATTCAAGTCAAGATCCAAATTCAATCATACATTGTTAGAAAATTTTGAAGACAAACATCAGTTGGAACAAATAACAATCCCATCACCTGAACAATGGAAGTTGCTACATGAAACCTTCCAAACAGATGAAGATAATCCAATAAAGGATTTTCTTGAATCGATTGTTGTGAATAAAACTAAAATGCCAAGTCCTAGAATCACAAACTATAGGAGTTTCCTTTGCTACATAGGAGTTTCTTAATTCTTTAGATAAAATGATTTGATCTAGTATAGAAGATAACCCTTTTTGCATTGTATCTCTTTTGAATTGAGGAGCAATTGTGATGTAATTAGAGTTAGCCCGATATATTGCCAAGGATGGAAACTCTTCCAAATGACCTTGTAAAAGACTAAAAGCTAGAATGAAATCATTTGCAATGAAAGGATCAAAAGGACTCTGATTCTCTTTATTTGATTCTGTGAGAAACCAACAATCTTGAGCTATTGATCTGGCTAAGCAACCCAAAATATGATAGAATATGTTGATAGAAGGATTTGATATTGATAATAAGAGTTTCCAAGAACTCAGCTCTGTGTAAAGTTGTCTTTGAGCAAGATTTTGTATTGCCTCTATGTATTCCTTCATTTGAAAATGTTGATGTTCAATTATCTGTATTATTTATTTTATCAATTGAAGAAAAACTTTGGTTTCAACTATTGGATACACATTAAATGATTTTTGATGTTCATTGTTGTATATGCTACTGTTAATATTTTATTAAGCATTGAGTTGAGTGATGAATCATTGAGTACATCTTTAACATAGTTAAAATATGAAATTATTAATAATATGTTAATGTATTCAATCTGATGCATAATTTCAAGGAATACAATATTAAATATTAAATAAAATATTAAATATATCAACTACAATTTGAAATATAAAATTTTTGGTAATCCTCAACTAGTTAAATTAGGGTTGTTTGGTCTGCAACCTAGTGATTTCTAAAACCCTATTATCCTAAAACCCTAGGGTTCTTATGTTTTTTTGTTGACATCATTCACTTTTTTATTGTTCTTTAAGTTATGACTTATGGGCATCGATGTCATGAGTTCCATGTCCCCTTTTACAAGGAAGTGCCCCTTTAATATTAGATATAAAATTAAAATCAAAATGTTTACTTTCTATAATTTTATTGTTTTATGTTCATTACATGGCGAAAGATAAAGGATTCCACAAGTCTATGGGCCCATAGCAGAATACCCTTTTCTTGGTTGTGGAACCACGGAAGGACATTGTGTGAAGATATTAGCATGTGGTACATGGGAGAATTATGTTGGAAAGAGAGGATGGTTGCATCCATTTCAAGAAGATCAAGGCTTTACTCATCATTGAAATTTTAGATTTGTACGTCAATGTCCAAATGGACGGCCCACATTCAAAATTGATAAGCAGGTAGATGAATGAACTACACTCGCGTCAACAAGATGTAATGTCGGATGTGATGGATGATGGCTCATAATTTCCTTCATAAGTTTTTAGTTCATTTATTTGGTCTGACATAGTAGCAAAAACCATAGAGGTGCACCCGTTCTGTGCCAACTTGAGATAAACTAAAAAATAGGTACGCTCTTCTTGGAAAAATTCACCATTGTTATTATTAAATCTCATAATCAGGTCTGCAAACTCTCTTGCAAAATATTGTAGTTCAAATCAATTTTAAATAATTCTAGAATTATGAGTCAATCAAACACCCAACCTTTTAGCTATACATCTAAAAGACCCTTTGAGGATGATATATAGGCCCAATTTCTAGGTTCCTCAAAAAATCTTCAATGTTAATGTAACCTCAACCCTAATGTAGTAGAGAGGATGGTAGATATAGCTAGAAATTGTAGAGATGTTGAGCTAAAGTATGAGGATGACATAGTCACTAGGTGGGAATTTTTCCTACACTAGTATGGAAAAATAAACCACCATTCCCCTATCTCCAATACATGGGTCACCTATGATTTGGGTAAGTTGGTTGTTCCTAATGTCTTTATAAATGTGGAACTCATCAGACGCCTTGCTTTTGGGTATGATGAAAATATTAGAGTAATTAGGGCATTGGATGGAAGTGTCATAATGGATATAACTAGGGAGTTTATTTGAGAGGTTTTTAGACTCAATGTGGCTACAAATAAGGTTATATACCTTACTTATTTTAGAAGAAAATACAAGCAAGACATAAATAGATTCAGAGTGAAATGGCTCCCTAGGTTTAGACATAAAATCTTCTATGGAAAGTAGAATCCCTGATATTGAACATGAGCCTTTTGATGTCAAGTATTTTGAAGACTATTTCAAAAGCACATATTGGGAATTATGCTAGGTGTTGGGACAAGATGCAAGCTCAAAAATGGAGACACCTCTTTGTGTATATGGTTGTTGATGTACAACATCCTTTTGTCAATAGTGACCTTGACTATGCTAGCTTTTTAATTGTTGCTATTTACAATCAATTGGTGGACATTAAGAGAAGGAAAAGTGGTAAGGAATTAGAGGTGAATTTTGTGTGGTATTCTCTTCTTTTCCATATGCTTTTATACAAAGGGAAAGATCATTTCAACATATTTTTACAACTAGACATGAAAGATAAAGAGGGCAATGATCTCCCAATGCAATGTTCAACCCATATTTGGGACAAACATTGTAGTGAGTAAGACTATTATTTTTTTGAGATTTGCTTTGTAAGACAAGTCATGGAAAGGTTGGGTCAACTTGGAATCAGATTGCACAAGAAAATTTTGGATTTCCTTCGGCCCAAAGAGTGGAGGTCAGAGTTAGGAGTACAACATAACTGGGGAGATTATTACCTCCATGAGAACTCAGTTGCTATTAGAGTATATAGCTGCCCTCAAGGCCCCCATGTGCTCTCCAGATATGTGTCACCTAGGTTAGAATTCATGGAAATTATGAGACAATTGAATGAGACTAATCACTTTAATTTAGGTAAACAAAAGAAAGAATCTTTTTCCCTTATGTTACTGCCTTTTCATATTTCACTTTTACCAGAGAGGGATTAGATAGGCTGAAAGAAATGCTTGGGAATACAAGTTATCTCAATTAAATGTCAAGAATTTTGACCTTGAAGGTTTCATATAGGAGGTCAGGAAAAGGCTCAAAATGTCTATTTTTTGCCATTAGGTTGATTTAAACGAAGATGCCATAAGAAATCGCAAGGATGAATCTGAGGTAAAAAATAGAAAGGTGAAAAGGTTTGCATTCAACAAGGTAGAGGCTACAAGGATAAAGAATGATAAGGATGAAAGCTGAGCAACTGTCATTATTGGTTATAGCCCTCTGTTCAGTGTTTAAGCTGAAGGTTTTCATTGGTTTTCCTCTATTTCTATAGGGTGGTTTTTTCTATGTTGGGTTCCTTTGTTGTAGTTGCATCTATTTTTTGTTTTTGGTCTCTATTATTCAGTTTCATGATCTAGTCAAAAGCATGGCTTGTTTCTTATTCTTCTAGGCTCACTGCTAGTTAGTCTCACTCTTCTTTTTCAGTTGTCTCATTTCTCATGAGTCACCAATCTTTTGCCTCTATGGCTGCTTTATAACACCTGGTACTGCCCCTATCCATTTTAATCTAATTAAAGCAAATTGTCCAAAATACTTAAAATTGTCAACAAAATTAACAATCAAAACTGTTAAACAAACTATAGCATAGAAAATTGTATACCTTTACAATTTCACACTATGTTTGGGTCCCTTAATTAAGCTTTTGATTTTCCAAATTATGCATTTCAAATCCTTATTATTCCCATTTTTAAAAGGGAAACCCACATTAAACAATTTCCAATAGTAATTAAAACACCTTGGAAATTGTGTCCTATATTTAGGTCCCAGTACCCATTTTCCCAAGGGTGAATGGGTCCTCCTTAAGTGATAGGACCCAATTTTTAATATGTTTTTTATGGCATTTTAATGATTCAAATTCAAGTTTCAAATATCGACTTGTGGAATCTATTTTTTGGGAATTTAAATAAACACCTATATATACATAGTTATTGTATCAATTCAACGTTAACAAGCTAGAGGTGAACTTCACAAGAGAAAATATTATTGTCAAGACAATTGAAGAGCATATTTATCAGTCATCAACAACAGCAATCAAGATCATATCATCATGTCAAAGTTCATATGCATTCATGTCATGTTTTGGAGCTAACATTATGATGTAGGTTTCAAGCATTCAAGCATCAAATCAAGCAATCAATCAAGCCAATTCATGTAAGATTCAAACTTTAGAGCTAGATGTGTTAGACTTTAGTCCTCTAAGGGCAACCATTAAGGATTGGTGAGTTGTGACATAACATTGTTCATTCATCGAATTCCTTCCATTTATAATTATTTTAACATCAAATTTTAATTACCAACATGGGATTTGACTAAGGTTAACCCCTATTCAACCAAAAAAAAACATTTTTATTCTCTCTTTGTATGTGTAGATTTATAGGTAAAGAAGGTGACCTAAAAATTAATCAAAGGAGTTGTTCACAAATGGCCAATGCTCCCCTCAAGATTCATGACATGGACTAATCACCTCCTATGGATCTGTTAACTCTAGTGGGTGTATCGGGCATTAACATGTCAACCTTTTGGTGCAACGACAACTATGGGGCCAATAATTGGTATCAGATCCAAAGGTGACGGGTTCAAATCCCCTCAACTTGTGATGAGGGGGAGATTTTTGGCAAATTGTCAACACTCCCCTCAGGATTTGTGACATGGACTAACCACCTCTCGTGGATTTGTTAACTCTGGTGGCTGTATCAGGCATTAATACCTCAACCTTTTGGTGCAACAATAATCATGGGGCCAATAGGAGTAATGTTGTAAATTTGTCATCAATGTTGTCAAGCCAAAAAAACTCAAATTCATAATTTATTTCTAGCTTTTTGATAGTCAAACCTGGAGAAATCAGAAGCCTAGATCTAGGATCAGAGGACTATAAAATCAATAGACTTCAAAACCTAGTTCTTAGGCCAAGTGTACACCATTTTTCCCTTCTTAGATATGCCTATAACTTGCTATTTCTATTTATGTTATCATAATACTTTGCATTTTAAATATTAGATCACACAATTGAGTTTGTTAATGCATTTAAATTTATCTCCCAAAATAACCAATCAATTATTTTTATCATAAGAAAACAATAGACCTTCCTAGTAGGTTTGACTCACCTCAAGGTTGAAAGTCAATCCTATCCTTGGGAGATATTTTTTTCTAATTAAATTAGGAAAATTTAAAGTGTGATAGACCATACATTCTTTATCCTACACACACATTCACATTTATCATTTTGGGTGAACACACACATTTTCACATTAAACACTTTTCCCCATGTTTCACAAACAAAAAACATACAACAATCAGATACTTGTTCAAATCCAATGCATTTTGATCATTTTAATTTATATAAAACAAAAGGGTCATCATGAGATGTACATAGACTAGTGGTGTCATAACCCAATTGTATTTCATATTTATCGTAGTATGGTAAATTGAATTATTGAAGAAATTTAATTAAATATTAAATGGAGATTCTAGAATATTCATAAATTGAATAAAAGAAGTTGACTAATGTTACCAAGAATTGAATATTACTGATCAATTTGCAAGTGCAAGTGTCTGTAGTTGTAGGGTGACAAGCTGAAGGACGAGACCATGATTGAAGGAGGATTGTTTAGCCGGATCGAATGGTAAGCCAGTTGGAATCTGGGTGCACACACCACAAATGTCATGATGACTTGCATTTGAATTAAATTGCATATAGAAGAGAATGAAATTTCTTGACTCGAATTGCCCATGTTATTGAAAATAATGGCTTGTAGATTAAAATTTGTCTACTCAATACTTTGTGTTTGAAGAAACGAAAGAAACTTCCTTTTTGAATATATATATATATATATATATATATATATATATATATATATATATATATATATATATATATATATATATATATATATATATATATATATATATATATATATATAATAATATATGTATGTATGTATGTATATATAAAAATATATCTATATTGATGTTCAAATTTGAATTGAAAGCCATTACAAATAAACTTATTCATGAATACATATATCAATATATATATTATATATATACATGTATGTAGATAAATACAATTACATACACACACGCACGCATATATATACAAATATATATATATGCTCATTATTCGAATACATGGTAAATAAGAATGGAACCATTTATATACATATATATATGCATATATAATATATATGTATACATATATATGTATACATATATATGTATATGTATATGTATATGTATATGTATATGTATATGTATATATGTATATATATATTACATATACATATATACAAAGCATATTCAAATTTAATATTGAATTCAATTCGATAACCGATGATATTCTAATATCAAATTGTTGAGAAATCAAAGAATATTATGTTGGAAACACAAGGGCAGACAACTGAGAGGGGGGGTGAATTAGTTGTCACAGAAATTTAAAACTTATTCAACTTGTTAATCTTTATTCTCATATCTGATTAATAACCATGAAAGCATAAATCATCAACACATCACAAACACACATAACACCAAGATTTTTTTTCATGGAAACCCTGTTAGGGGAAAAACCACGGTGGAGGTCAGTCCACAAGATTATACCCTTTTAAAAGTATAAGAAATAAAAATATGGGGAATGTACTTGCATTCAAGCACACTGTATAGAGCTCACTGCTCAATTACAATAGGGCTAACCACCCAAAGGAAGACACGATGTCTTACAGAGAGAATCATATTACATCCGTAGGGATTTGAATTGATAGAATAGCATCTACTAATGCCTGATCACAATTTTGATTAAGCACATGAACACTTCTTTACTCTTCTTCACTCTTCTTCACACTCTGCTCTACCTTCGAATGATTAGATCAATATTCGCACATACACACAAAAGCACACACTAGCATCCACTCGCACACTTCAATTTGAATAATCAATCATTCTTATATATCTACAATAAGAAATTTCATCCCTTCAAGTCGGCTTCAACAAAATAATAAAATGAATATAAACTATCAGCCCAAAACACTAAAGATTATTAATGTGAATCAACCAAGGTTGGCCACAAATTAGTGAAGACCCAAATCAACATATCTAAAGTGAAAACACTTCAATAAATTACTCCTTGAAGATCCACAACATGCTACAACCACCATGTCGGCCAAGAACAAGAAAAACATGAACACGCAAGAGAAAATCGCCAACCTTGAGCACAACGATCAATGCATCATCTAGAAGCATCCAAAACATCATGAATCACTAGAGAAGCATCCACAACAACTGAACTAACTGAAATTGCATCATCTTCAATTAGCAACATCAATTGAAGCAATAGAAAAACTGTCAAAATATAAATCTTCATAACTCAATCAAATCTTCACGCAGATTTCTAAAACTTGAGATGGACAAACTAGATACACTCAGCAACAAACCCTTTAGTCCACAACCTCTTATCATCAACGTGTTGAACTTACTGACATACTAAACTTCACTTCACCACTAACAACTTGCAAATCCATTCCATTACAATTTTCTCAATATCCTCGACATATACAACTTCTAATGAATTAATGCTAATAGTGTTAGCATCAATGAAAACCACATATCATCAACACAACCACAACATCCAACAATCTCCCCCTTTGGCATTGATGGCAACACATGATGTGAAAAACACCATCAACACAGCTAACTCTTGACACTTACTCCTCCTTAGGTTCTAACTCATTTGATTCATTTTCTCCTCAACTTTTTCACACAACTCTTCTCCCTACATGAATCTTTTGTTCATATAATTCATATTTTTTCACATGACTCCTCTCCCCCTTTGACATCACTGTTAGATTTCTAAGCTCCACACAAAATCTAAACCACATATTTGAGCATCTAAACATCTGAATACTCCTCCTAAGTAGCAACCACCACAACATCAATCCAAAACAAGATATGACTTTGAAATGCACGAACCGATGCAATGCAATGCATCCTTAGTTCTAATTAGGAGGGGTAATCACCCCTAACTTCCCTTTGAGATACTCAAAATTATCCTTAGGCAATGGCTTGGTAAAGATGTCTACAACCTACTCCTTAGTAGGCACATACTCCAATCTAACTTCTTTTTCACTCACCTTTTCTCTCAAATAGTGAAACTTAATAGATATATGCTTTGTCTTTGAATGTAGCATCAAATTCTTAGAAATGTTAATTACACTTGAATTATTACATAATATAGCAATAGGCTCAGTATACACAACTCTAATATCCTTCAACATATGTTTCATCCATAGGACTTGAGTACAATTGTTAGTAGCAGCAATGTATTCAACCTTTGCAGTAGATAAAGAAATGGCATTTTGCTTCTTACTTAACCATGAAATAATATTCTTACCCAAGAAAAATGCTCCACCACTAGTACTTTTCTTGTCATTTACATCTACCCAATCAACATCAGTAAAGGCACTCAAAGTAAGATCATCATCTTTAGGATACCATAGGAAAAAGTCAACTATCCCCTTCAAGTATCTAAAAATTCTCTTCATAGTAGTCACATGAGATTCCTTCAGATCAGCTTGAAATCTTGCAACAATACATACAACATTCATGATATCAGGCCTAGTTTGAGTTAAATACAACAATCCACTAATCATTGATTTGTATCTAGTTTGATTTGTCTTCAAAGAATCATCTTTTGTTGTCAACTTGCATCTGGTCACCATGGGTGTACCGACTGGCTTTGAATCTTCCATACCAAAATTCTTCATAAATTCCTTCACATACTTGGACAAAGATATAAACATCCCTTTATCTAACTGAGTAATTTGCAATTCCAAAAATAATTTCATCTCACCAATCATTGACATCTCAAATTCACTCTTCATCTCATTATCAAACTTCATGCACAAACCATCATCTCCTCCAAAAATGATATCATCAACAAAGACTTCAACAATCAAATCTGTATTAGCATTCTTGAAATACAAATTACTATCAGCAGTACCTTTGTTAAATCTAAGCTTTAGAAAATACTTGTCCAATATGGCATACCATGCTCTAGGGGCTTGCTTGAGTCCATACAATTATTTCTTCAACCGACATACCATATCTCCCTTATCAGTCAACTGAAATCCATCAGATTTCTCAACATACACCTCTTCTTCCAATTCACCATTTAGAAAAACTGACTTGACATCCATTTGAAAAACCTTGTAGTTCTTGTAAGCGGCATAGGCAAGAAATAATCTTATAGGTTCAATTCTAGCAACAGGGGAAAAATTCTCTTCAAAATCAATTCCTTCCATCTATGAATATCCTTTGCATACTAGTCTTGCTTTGTTTCTAACCACTTCTCCTTGCTCATTCAGTTTGCTTCTAAAGACCCATTTAGTTCCAATGACATTCTTATCCTTAGGTCTAGGAACAAGAATCCATGTATCATTCTTCTCGATATGTTTTAGTTCCTCATTCATTACTTCAACCCAATGCTCATCTTTACATGCTTCATTCACACTAGTAGGCTCAGTCTTTGAAAACAAGCAGTATTCTTCTGCAATCTTTATCCTAGTTTGGACACCTTTGTTCTTATCTCCTATAATCTGATCTTTTGAATGATTCAATATTACATATCTCGAAGTCTTCTTAGGTTGTTCTTCAACTTCAGGCTCTTGTGTTCTCTCTTTTGCAACTTCACTGGTTTCTTCTTCCTCTTGATTTTCCTAATCCATCAGAATGATTTGAACTTGATTTGTAGTTTGAACTTTCTTTCCCTTGTTTGTACTAACATTCTAATCATCATAATCCTATCCACAGGTTTTGGATGGTGTACCTAAGTCTTCATCAACCTTGACATTTGCACTTTCAACCATTTTCCTCAATATTTTATTGTAACACTGGTAGGCCTTGCTATTAGTAGAATAACCCAGAAAGATACCTTCATCACTCCTAGCATCAAAATTCCCTATGTCTTCATCTCTCTTGATATAACATTTGCTTCCAAATATCTTGAAATATTTAACAATAGGCTTTTGACAAGTCCATAGCTCAAAAGGGGTCTTACCAATATCACCTTTGATTTGTACCCAGTTGAGTGTGTACACAATAGTACTCATGGCTTCTTTCCAGTAGATATGAGGGACATTTCCTTCCAACATTATAGTTCTAGCAACATCTTCAATTGTTTTGTTCTTCCTTTCCACAACTCCATTTTGCTAAGGGGCTCATGGTGCAGATAATTGTCTCTTTATTCCATGTTCTTCACAAAAGGAATTAAATTCATCAGAAGTGAATTCAACACCTCTATTTGATCTCAAATATTTAATCTTCAGACATGTCTCTATCTCAACCATATCCTTAAATGTCTTGAAATTTTCCAGTGCTTCAGATTTCTCCCTTAAGAAAGTAACCCACACCATTCTTGAGTAATCATCAATGAGTAACATGAAATACCTATAACCTTGTAAACTTTTGACCTTAGAGGGACCACACATATTAGTATGCACAAGTTCCAACAATTCATTTGAACAATGGTGTTTGCTTCAAAATAAAATTCTAGTTTGCTTTCCTAATTGGCATTCCTTGCATATGGCATTAGTAGGTTTCACCAA